>SKCR01019310.1:0-129685 GCA_019454045.1 Zanthoxylum bungeanum | reverse complement strand
ATTGAGTAAGAATCATATTCATTAAATAACTTTAGAACTAATTGCCTTAAATTCATGTGTTTGATCATATCAAACATCTTCGAACAATTCAAAGACTCACAATGAATTTCAAAGATATAGTTTTCAATACTACAAATAGAATATCTTTGAACCATTCAAAATATTCTATTTGCGTTTCGTCAGAAACATATTGAAAATTCTCAAACAATTCAAGACATTCAATATGTTATGTATTGGAAACATGTAACTAAGTCATGACAAATCATTAACTAAGTTACGAAGTAAAGAAAACTATCTAAGGTAATTTCCAATTCATTAAACTACATACATCCAATGTATTAGTCTAATAAATCTTATGATCCAATGACGATCATTGGTTAAATGAGATTTAATCACATCATGAATACAATATTCATTAAATGGATAAGAATATATGGTGTGAACTCGTATCAGACCATCCTTTACCATATGGAACAAACATCTAATGCTTATGTGATAAAAACTCATAAAGCACAGTTCTAAGTTATTTATTTAACCGAACAGTTTCTTAATGTTTATCTTTTCATTAATGACACTACAAGTCATATTAAAATATGTAACAACTGTTTATAAAGAATAAGTAACTATCCAATAGTCGCAAGTTCTGATATCAAATATCAAAACAGTTATTAAACATAATTTTAAATAACTAGACGGGAGATCTGGTATCCAATAACTATAGTTGTCGTATTGTGAGAATCAATATTCTCTATACACAACTATACATATCTCATTTCTTTAGCTTCATAATTTGCGTTCAATTATTCAAAACAATTGCAAATGATTGATTAGTAAACTGTGTCAGACACATGACTTCTAAAAATCACTAAAAGCCAAGAAATGTCAAAATAAATACTAAAGAGGTTTTCTTAATGCCAGTCAAGAATCTCGAGACATGAATTGATTCGTGTCAATTCTTACTGCATAAGAAACTATTCTTTGAAGACTATTATATCCTTAAAAGATATCTATTTAGATTACCTAATCGTGACTTAGTAACTAAGTCACTAACCATCTTGATTTTTAAGAAATTCGGAACAACAGTTCCCGATGGTTTGAACTAATCTAACAATATCTAAGTCTACTGTGATTCTAGAACTTATTCTAGAATTACGCAACCATAAGTAAAGTCAGAAAACCTATTCAAGTAATAAGCATGCAATGGATTAGAAGTATAATTCTATAAACAATATAGAATAAAAGGAAAACGAAGCAGAATTTTCCCTAAAATTACGCACTGCCTTAGTTATGGATTTTTAACCCAGCAATGTTTCCCACTACTTTTCGTAATACCGTAATCCCCAACGGACAACGGGAATTCGATAATTAAATCGAATTCCATAGTAAGAGTAGGATCCCATGAATATATTTCGACTCACAGCTTTGGCACGTTCTCGCCTACGTATATTCATTAGGTAGACATCACAATGTTAATCACTCACCAGTGACTCCTGGTTTTGGTCCTGACTATTTCTCATTATGACAGCTTTGGCACGTTCACAAGGAGGCGTATCAAGGCTTCAATTGTCAATGACAAACTCAAGCTACCGATGTAGTCCTGACAGCTTTGGCATGTTCATGATTTCCACTTTCACTTGAATTTGTCTAGTATCAATATACAACCGGCAAGGATAAATTCTCATAACCTACACCCTCACAGCTTTGGCACGATCTCGTATGCAGTTATAGAAAGATACCCATAAACCGTACTGACAAGATTGACCAAGAAACATATATCCAATACAAGTCACTTTACATCCTTATTTCTAAGCGGGGATTTTCCTCAGGAAGCTATACTCTACATCAAATGTAAAATTTTAATCTAAATCATTTTCTAAACAATTCAATTCTACCTATAGAAAACATAACTCAATTTAATCATTAAATTTCTGTTACATTTCCGTTAGCGTAGATACAAAAAGTCAAGAAACATATATAGATTATATGCATGTGTGAACATTAAAATTGGATTAAATATCAAATATCAAGGATGAATAATGTAATGGATGAAGCATCAGACCTGCTCCGATACCATTTTTGTTGGGGTTTTGGGCGAAGGGCGCAGCGAAAGCGTAGTTCGGGCGAAATCATAATTTAAAAATTTTTCAAATTACCGAATAAATTATTTAATATCTAATATGAATAATTTATTCATATTATACCTAAAACTATTTATTCGATATCAAATAGCGACATAAATATAAAGGAAACGTCGCGAAACTTTTACGAAAAATATTTTTCCGTAAAATGACGCAAAACGCATTTTTGACCGAACCGACCATCCGACACTTATGGGGACTTAACAGGTAAGCCCCAATAGTGTTAGGGCAGTTCATGGGCTGCCTGAACAGTGACGAACTCACTGTTTGGACAGCCGTCACCCGGTAACGCCGTTTTTGGCCGTTTTCACTTATCTCAACTCCGAAACATTTTCCGGAAAATGTTCCAACTCCCAAAACACATCCAATACATTCATATGACATCAAATTCATCACAGAATTTCCAGTTTACTCAGATCTGATTCAGAAACCGAAATTACCAAATTTCATGCTTTAAATCTAATTTTTCAACATTAATCAAATTAATCTCAACACGAACCAAAGTCACCACACATGAACAACCCAAGAATAATTCTAGGCATTACAAGAGTGGTCATAACACTCTAGAATGGCAACTCATCATCAAATGATCAATTTGGACAACAATTACAATAATTTCATCTAAATACATTTCACACATGCACACAAGCTTCCATTCATCCAACACAACCAAAAGCCCTATTTTTTCAGAATTGAAGGAACCCTAGAACCTTTCTAAATCATCAAGAAATAAGAAACTAAATTTTCAAGCTTAAGGAGTTGAAGAATTACCTTATATCCTTGTTTTTCTAAGCCTTTTTTCTTAATTTTCCTTCTTTCTTCATGGAATCTTCAAACCAAATTTGAGACCCATTTTTTTAGAGAGTTTCAGAAATTGATGATATTAAGAGAGAGAAAACAAATTTTCAAAACAAAAAGAAGAAGAACCGACTTCAAGGGTTAATATTGTCATTTTGGCTTTTTAATTTCATTAAATTAAAATGAAAAAGATAAGCTTAAACTTGGACAAATCAAATTTTCACACTTAAGCTTAATTAAATCATGTCATGTGTTCCAATAATAATTAAACAAATTTCATAACATTTATGGAAAAGTTTAATTAATTAATTATTCAAATATTTAACAATTAAATATCCAAATAATCAATTAATATAATTATTATTATATATGTATTTTTTTTACAATAAATAACAATTACATATATTTATGGCATGTGTCAAAATCTCATTTGACGAATAATTAATGTGTATCTAATCGTATTATGTATCAAATATAAATACACAATAATTACGATTGGCCAAAATCCCCTAATGCATGTGTTATCGTTTAACCGATTAAACGATCCGAATTAACTCATTTAATCTGATGAAGTATTATGAATAATTCGTATTATTCATATCGCGTTGCCCAAGTGCTCAACGAGTACACTTCATATTGTGAGACTCTCTAAGTTTATGTTTATCCGTCATGAAATCCAATTTCGTGTCCATAATTCACCCACTCATGAATTATGACGACCACAGATAATCTCGCTAAACTATGCAAGCCAAGGTAATTGTATATGTATAATCCCTCTGTCACAGGCTATACATATTATACCTGGGGTATAGATAAAAACATCAAACCCATTCGATATAATATAGTCAACTTTCAATTAACGATCTCTAAATAAGACTCGGAACTGATTTCTGAAGTTATACCACGGCCATGGATTTACTAGATCTCAAACACGTGCGGATGCTTATGCTCTGTACATAGGACTGACGGATCTTATCTTGATACGCACTGGATATCATGAGCATCAATCCACACCCAACGAACAGGCGGAGGTCTGATCATGAATAGATCGTTGACGTGACTGCCATCAAATTATGGAGGATAACTCATATATCCCACTGTGGTATCTCAAGTCAGAGGACCACTATGCTCGCTCAACTCGAGAAGATTCTTATTGACATTGGTGTACCATCTATTAGGAAATCTTCAGTGAGTCGTTCAGTTTTTACCAAATAAATACCTACATGTCTATACGAGTCTCCCGAGACTCATGGTTCACTGGATAAACCATCAGACCAAGTCACGATATACGACATGTACTGGTCTCAGCGAATTTACTAACCGACCCGTGTTAGTAAATATTGATCAGGAACTTTATTTATAGATATACATCTAAGTGTGCTTCCCAATGTCAATTATAAACTACATTTTAACTGCGCACTATATTGTAAATCCTAGGGTCTTTGTCTAATATACACGTATCACTAAACAAGATTTATAATCATAATTTGATCGAATAAGTGTATAAAAGACAAGGGTGCTACCATTAAATTAATAATATTATGGAAAATAGAATTGCTCGTATTCATGAATCGGACATAAATACGATCATGATTGGCACTCCGAGCACCAACCCTAACACCACCTGTAGGGGTGTCATTCAATGGCAATGATGTATTAAGAAGACAAATGATCGAGATTCTCCAAAATCAATTCAGTTTGGGGATGAGGCCAATTTAGCCGAGATATCAAAATTTGTATCCGGATTGGATTGATTTAGCGTATCCATGGCCCATGAATTATAGAATACTAGAATTTTCTCTGTTCACAGGATCTGGGGAAGTTTCCACTATAGAGCATATATGGTGATTTACTCTTCAGTGTGGGGAGACAAACGATTTTCATAAACTGAGATTATTCTATGGTTCATTATCAGGAATAGCTTTATCCTGGTATATCAGCCTACCACCTAATTCGGTGGAAAACTGATACCAAATGGAATAATTGTTCCATGCGTAGTTCTATAAAACTGAGTCTGAAGTGATCTTGGCTGATTTTCCAAATTTAAGGTGGTTTCCAGGTTAGTGGGCCGAAATATTTTTACAAAGATTTAAAGCGGCCCGAAGCCGATGCTATATACCTTTGCCAGAAAAAGAATTTGTGAAAATCACTCAAAGTTGTCTTAACATTGACTTAAAAAAGAAATTCCAAGATCGAGAGTTGTGAGACCTCCTCCAGCTCACCACTAACGTAGTTAGATATGAGCGATTTTTGAGGGAAGAAGAGCAAATGAAGAATGCTAGTAAAGAAACTTATTATAGGAATGCAAACTACGAGGTATGAGAGATGAATGTTGAATCAGCCGACTTATGCCTGACTGAATTAATTAAGGGAAAGTCATATGTCTGTAAGACGTGGGCCGAACCACGTCCAGAGACAAAAATGATAAAAAAATTAGAACTTTTTCTTTTGATTTCACTAAAGTAGATGCCATATTTGATCAATTATATAAGGATAAACAGATTAAATTAAGCGACCGCCATAAATTGCCAAGCCCCGAGCAAGTTAGCGGCAAGAAATATTATAAGTGGCATAATGCACGGTCTCACTCAACTAACAGTTACCTTGTGTTTCGAAATATGTTATAGGATGCCATAGAGTCTGGACGAATAATGTTCGAAAAAAAGACAAGATGGCTGTAGACGATAACCCGTTCCCTAAACCGTTGGAAATGAATATGATTAAATCTGACCTAACCAAGATAAATTTTCCAAAATTTAAGCTGGTCTTAGATGAAGATCAGAACGACCAACACCCTAGTGACCTTGAGAGGATAGAGTTGCACCAAGAAGGAAAGGGTCCATAAAATATGTGTATTCGCTGTCAGGACAGTATAGAATGGATGAAAGAACTGAAAGAAACATTTAAAAGGGCTCCACCGAAAATGAAGCCGGCAACATGGCATCTAAACCTTCGCACCAAGGTTCTATGGAGAACACTCAAACTTCGTTCAGAATATCAGGACTTTTAGGCCGAAGTTTCACCGGCCCAATGTTTGGCATCGTATAATCAGCAAGGAAAGAACTATGTTCCTTTGGATGATATGACAAGGACGCGGTTGAGACGACATCAAAGGAATTATGGACGGATGATGCACCAGCGGTGTGAGGAGAAAGCTCCTATTGGCCATGAAAAATAAGACCATATCTTCGCAACTGACACCCCTATGAAAAGGAAAATAGCTATGGAATCCAAAGATGGTGGTGGCGAAGAAGGAATCAGTCAGGACTGCAAAGACCAAACCAAGTTTGACCGATGGAAGAAGCGGGATGAAACGGACGATGAAGAACCACCCATTGTTATTCAGTTTGGCAGTATGACACCGGTTGTGGCTAATCATTTTTTGCTGTCTGAAAAATTCAAATGGGACAATGATGGGACCCCTGAAAGGAATGAAGACTTCTACAATGGTGAAGAGACATGAGTTGCAATGCTTACCACAGAAAGTAGGGAGGTTTCGGATAACGCGGTGAAATATGTGGAATAAGAAATAGATGTGTGTGCCGAAACGCAAAGAAAGGGAACAACATAAAGTCGTCCTCTTAAGGAATTATATGAAGCCGGAAATCCAGCAGTAGGGACACTCGGGGAAGACTTGGGTCGATCCCCATATCTTATACTATACGAAAAAACCCAAAATAAAATGGATCGTAACCAGAGCAGAGAAATAGAGGATACTCATCGGCGAGACTGGCGATACATCGTACAGTGGCCCGACCACATTGCCACCTTCCTGATGGGATGTAGAGGAGGATTCACCTCGAGAAGGTGTAAGTGATGGACGAATAATGGAAATAGGAGTACTTGGGAAAGTGACGTTTTCGAAACCTCCGCAGAAAATGACAAAGCATCTCCGACCATTGTATGTAAAGGCAAAGGCAAATGGAATACCAGTCACCAAAGTGTTGATCGACAATGGAGCGGCCATTAACGCTATCTCAGTTAGGATGTTGGGACGATTAGCGAAGTCAGAGGCCGATCTCATCCCTATAGAGGTAGTGCTCACGAACTTCAATGGGGAGCAACGACAGCTAAAGGAGTCATCCTATTAGACCTACAGGTAGGAAGCACCACTAATACAACAATGTTTTTTTTTATCATATACGGACCAACCATATATAACATGCTTTTGGGACGAGATTGGATCAACGACAACCAATGTATACCTTTTTCTCTACATCAATGTTTAGTTTTTTGGAATCAGAAGGACGAAGTCGAAGTGGTGCACGCTGAGAATAGACCTTTCGCAGCAAAAACAATTTCGATGGAATATTTCATGTATGAAGGGAAATACGGGCCAACCAGAATGTCAGATGAAATGGGGAATTCGTCCGTAGTGGCCCAAAATGATGAGCATACACCGCAGAGTTATTAAATGATTTATTCATACAAATGAGGCCAACTATAGTGGCCTTTGAAAGGCCAGCATCTGGCCATGAAACCAGCAAGTCAAATGAAGAAGTGCGAACAGATTAAAGAGCAAGCCCTACTCGCGGCTACTAAAGGCAACTTAATGGCTTAAGTTCGAGAACGGGAAGCCGAAATCGATGCCTCTGCCGCAATCTCGGCCTTAAAAGGAAAATTGATAACGCATCAGGTAGAAGGCAGAATAAGATAAGCATATGGGGTGGATTGTTTAGACGAACGACCAAAGGAATTGGGCGAACAACTAGGGGAAAAAGAGAAAGATTTAGAATGCACTATAAATGGACATCAGAAGACAAGCATTGCGAGGGCACAAGATGTTTTGGAAGAAGTGGACCTTGGAGATGAGGGCGACAAGCTCAATACCTATGTTAGTAAGAATATTGATGCCCAAGTACGCAAAGAACTAATTTCTCTCCTACAAAATTATATAGATTGTTTCGCTTGGGACTATGAGGAAATACCTAGTTTAGATAAAACTTTGGTAAAGCACAGGCTGCCCATTATGCCAAACTACAAACCATATAAACAACCCCCAGGAGGTTTGCACCCATTGTCCTGTCTGACATTAAGAAAGAAGTCGAACGTCTATTAAAGGTAAAATTCATCATGACGACCAGATATATAGAATGGTTATCGAATATTGCCCTAGTCATGAAGAAAAATGGAAAATTTAGAATCTGCATAGACTTTAGAAATTTAAACTTGGCAACGCCAAAAGATCAATACCCTATGCCTACGGTAGATTCTTTAGTAGACTCCACCGTGGGATACCAAGTTTATTCCTTCATGGATGGGTATGCGAGGTATAACCAGAATTATATTGCTGAGGATGACGTTCACAAAATGGCTTTTAGATGCATGGGGTCTTTGGGGTGTTATGAGTGGGTAGTGATGCCATTCGGTCTAGAAAACGTCGGGGCCACTTACCAACGAGCTATGAAATTAATTTTTCATGACATGATTAATAATTTTGTAGAAGTTTATGTGGACAATATAGTGCTAAGTCTATGGCCATGGACGAGCATTTTAACAACTTAAGAATGGTTTTTGAGCGGATGAGGAAGTTCAAACTAAAATTAAACCCTGCCAAGTACGCTTTCGGGGTTAGCGCCAGGAACTTTCTAGGTTTCCTAATCCATCAAAGGGGAATTGAAATTGATGAAAATAAATCTCGAGCGATCATGGAGGCCAAACCTCCCAAAAATAAAAAAAGAGTTGTAAAGGTTCCTAGGGTAAATTAATTTTTTAAAGAGATTTATTTAAAATTGTGTAGGGAAAACTAAATCCTTCTCATCTCTACCGAGGCTAAAAGAAAAGGACGATTTCATCTGGACAGAAGAGCATCAAAGAGCCTTCGAATGCCTAAAAAACAATTTAGTAAAACCGCCAGTAATGATACCTCTCGTGCCAGAACGGCCAATGAAGCTATACATATCTGCCGAGGAGCAGTCTGTAGCTAGAATGATTGCGTAGGATGATAACCTGGGTGTGGAAAGAGCCATTTATTAACTTAGCAGACAGTTGTTGAAATACGAATGTAATTACTCTCCAATGGAGAAATTGTGTTTGGCTTTGTATTTTACATGCACTAAATTACGAGCCTATCTTAGGCCGACTACTGTGCATCTAGTTACAAAGATCAATATAGTGAAATACATGTTCTCTCGTCCAATTTTGCATCAAAGGGTAGGCTTTGTGGTCTATTTCATTTTCGGAATTCGACATACGTCACGAACCCAAAGGCCATAAAAAACCAAGCACTTACTGATCTTTTAGCTGATCACCCATGTTTAAGCATAACTACAAAATCGAAATAGAAATATACGAATACAGCTTAAAACCATGGACGATGTACTTCGATGGGTATAGCACATCGAAGGGGGCAGGGATAGGTGTTGGACAATTATGACCCATAGCGTCACTATTTGTACAGATCATGGTCTTGTTGTACAAATTAACTATATGACAAAGGAGATTGCACTCTTATCATTTGTGATTAGATCACCTAGATATATAAATGATGAGAGGTCCCTATGATTTGTTCCTGGACAGAGAATGATATGAGACAGTATCAGTCCACGTAGGATAAATCATTAAATATCCCTAGTCAGAGTATTATCGAGATTGGACATCGATAAATACGTAAAAGACTAGTATTACACTTGTGCGCGTTTGTGAGGGCACAACAGCATAGTTCTCATATATTTGGGTATAGGATACACATGCAAGTGTAGTAGGAGGTTGTGTTTCACCGATGGTACAGGAAACAGCTTCGCTCTGGATAGACCCCCCGCGGAATCCCATTGGTAGTATGACTATGTGTCTATGGGAGTCTGTAATCAGGGTAGGTGTATTTGGTCTTAACCTGAGACTTGCACCGCTAATGCTTACGACAATCAATATACTTTAGTTGAGGTCGTCCAGGGCTTTAACCGGTTCTGTGTACGCCGATACTGGGTATATTGGGAATCGTAGTGTGTTGGGTGTGATGTCAAGACGGAAGTGTCACTCCAGTAATATGGAGATGATGGTCACGTAGGATACGGAACTTGTTCTCTTAAATGCTCGAGCTATCGGGATATTATGACAAGGTCATGTATATCCGATTATAGAGACTAGTTACCAGACATCCGATATGTGCTTCGTACGGGGCAGACACAATTCAGCCCCAGGCCTAGCACGTGAACATCCGATACTGGACAGAAATACGCAATACTTCGGTATACTACGCTTGATATAGATCACATATTCCTATAAGGATATTTCTGGAGAATTGGGTAGGCATGGCGCTTTGCTAGAAGCCAACCTTGTCTTGTAAATCAATATAAAACGTAGTACGAGGTACTTACGTGTTCGGATAGTCCGACGACCGTATTTACTGCCAACATATCCGGGGATCTCATGGGTCGCTTCCCGAAGATTCACCGATGACGTATAACTCGCACTTTATTAATCTGGGATTAATTAGAAGAGAGAGAAAATTAATCTAGGATTAATTGTGGAGATATTTTATCTGGATAAATATTAATTAAAGAGAGTGAACGATTAATTTGGAATTAATCGATAAAATAATATATTCGATATATTATATGAAATTGGATTTCGACGCGGAATTAAAATTAGATTTTAATTCGGGCGAACGAATTAATTTAGAATTAATTCGTTAGCGACGTGAATAGTGATTTCGCTAGGCGTAATCATTTAATTACGACGCAACGGCAAATTCGTTAATTTGGAATTAACGAACCCGAGCCCGGGATTATTTGCGAGCGCATTCACATTTCGAATTCGAGTGCGGAACGCAAGTCAAATCGAGCGTCAAATCTCTAGTCACATCAAGCGTCAAATCACATGTCACTTTGAGTGATGTGACAATTTGATTGATTGATTTGAGTGATTGATGTGAATAGTGATGTGGTTGTTGAAAAGCATTAATAAGCTTTTTGCTTTTTGACTTTTAATTATTGTAAATGGTTTTTTGTTATTTGATTTTGGAAAATCAAATAAATATAAAAACTATTTCTTTTTCTCTCTCACTAACCCTAGCATACGGTTTCTAGGAAACCTTTTCCCTCCTCTTTCTCTTCTCTTCCCTCTCACGGCTTGGAGCCGAATTCTTGCTTCTATTTTCTGCAGTTTTGCCGAGAATAATAATGAAGAAAGAAGAGTGCTAGCACACACTGGGTTATATTATGGTGATAGGGAAACTAACACATGAGCATGGAACCATTTGGAGCTTGAAGCTTGGAGCTTCAATGGAGTCTTCAATGGCCGATTTTTGGAGCATCAAAACAGCCCCCAACCGAGCTCTCCACTGCTCAACAACAGCTCAAAACCGAGCTTCAACAAGGAGCAAAATGGATTTTGTTCTTCCTAGCATCAAACCATTCAATGTGAGTATGTATTCCGCCTTATTCCTTTGATGTATTCATGTGAATTTCTTGCTTGATTTCATGATCTTGGGACCTAATTAGAAACCAACAATGGTATCTATGAGCTTACATCAAGCATGAAACTTTAGGGTTTTAAAATTGGGTAAACTCGATTTGACCATCAAATGGTTAAATTGTTTGATATAGTATACTTGAATGAGGTTGAATTGATGTTGTGCATGATCAATTTCAAGAAATTTGGTTGGATCCATTTTTCCCCAAATTTTTGGGCATGGCCGAATTTAGAACCCTAAATTTGTCTTGGAATAATTTTGTTTTTTGATCATTAGATGACTTAAAACAATAGGGTAATGTTGTATTGAAGTTTAATTGGATTGAATTTTGAGTTGGAATATTTTCCCCAAAATTAGTGGGTTGGCCGAATTCAATTGGATATGAAATTCATTGTGTTTTTGTATTTTGATTCATTGGATGAGTTGAATTGATTTGGGAAATGATGATTGTGGATTCAATTGGATTGAAACCGAATCGGATTGAAAAACCCCTAATTGCCGAGACTTTAAGCATGTAAATTGGGTTTGATTTTGATAAAATTGTGTTGGACACTATTTGATATTAAAGTGCATGATTAATTAGGCTAATTGATGTTTTAGGAATGTTAATTGGATGATTAATTGTGTATTACACTTAGGTTAATTAATTATGGAATTTGGAATTTTATAAGTTAATTAATTTGGGCTTATTTTGGAAATTGGGCCTTAATAGGTTGTAATTGGGTTTTGGGCTTGGTTGTACCAAGTTAGGTTTAGGCCAATTTGGTTGGATCCAATTGGGCCCAAAAATGCATCCAAAAAGTCCAATTATGACTTAATGGACCTTAATTATTTAATTGGGCCTAATAGGCCAAAATTAATTTTGGGCTTATGGGGTAAATCCCGGATTGGACCTTGGTTATCGGTTTGACCCGAGTTGACCAAAAGTCCACGCCTTATAGAAATTAATTAAAAGCCCATTGGATTTTAATTAAATAAACATTAGATGTTAATCGGGCTTATAGACCCGTTGCGATTAAATTTGGAATTTAAGTTGTAAAGGTTCGTTAATAAAGTGTAATATTTAATTTGGAATTAAATAGTGAATTAGAATAAAATGCATATTAAATTGGATTTAATGTTGTAGTTTAATTTTATTCAAGAATTTGTACTTTGAGTATTTATTCGCAAAATGAGTTTGACTCGCGCAAAAATCAAATCGTTGTTTGAACATTGGATGATCACTAATTATCAGATTAATTAATTGGATTAGATTGATTGATAACATGCTTGTATGAATACATGGTTGCGATGCATGAATAATGTATATCGGATGGATATTAGTCGGGTGGGATAATTTTGGAAATTGTAATAAAATTTGATTTATTAATTGGACCTGCGTGTCCAGCCTTATCACCTCTATACTATTTGTATTCTTTTCTCACCTATTCCCCTCAATGTAAATGAGGTTTCTTTAAGAAGTGTAGTGTAACGGGTAGAAGTAAATACATGTGCTAGTGGAGAGAGAAAATGAGAGATTTGATCTAGGATCAATGTAAAGTATCCATCCGCATATCATTATTTTTATTCATATGCGCTTTATTATATGTTTAGAATGCATGTTTAAGGGTGTATGATGATGAGACCTTAACAAAGATAATAAATTGGTTGCCAATTTGCACGCGAAAAACCCTCACTCAATATTAAGCGTCTTTCCTTCCATTGAGTGATTCTCACTCAAGATCCGAGGCGACATTGGTTTGTTGGACAAAGTCAAGGCCTTTGTCTGTCAAAGATGTGTTTGAATCACGAAGGCTTTGTTCCATATCAGTGTCTTCTCCAAGTTGTGGTTTGTTGGCCAAAGTCAAGACCACTTCTTGTCCATCGACATTGATTACGAAGCTTTCCATGGTCAATGGGTCGCGGTTGACTGGGATCACTAAGTTTGTTGTGCCAAAGCCAAGGCTTAGTTGATTCAGAGGAAAAAGGTTAGGTAATACATTGGATGTATTGGCATATATAAGATATATGTTTCGGATTTGGATATCCCCCTACCGGATCTAGGAATTGGATTGGATCCAATTGATCTTAGAGATCTACCTAGTTAATTATCATACAATTTGTTGGCCAAAGTCAAGATTGTGTGATATTTAACGGGATCCTAGCCCATTAGGAAACACGATTTCCCGAGTACTCGAAAGAGGGTTAGAGGCTCGCCAAAAATAGTAGTGGGAGGCAAATTGAATTTGCAATACTCGTTCAATTACTCGCCATACGCGCTCATTCAAATTATTTCGTCGTTAGATTAAATGTTAGTTGGACTAATATTTAAATTGTTGTTTTAATTAACAGTTGGACTGTATTATAGTTGATTATATATAATTGGATTATATTAATCAATATATTTGAATTAATTAATTTCAGTTTACAGTTGATTTTATAATTGGATTATAGTAATCAATGTAATTGAGGTTAATTAATTTAGATTATATTTGATTATATAGTTGGACTATTATAATCATTATAATAAATAGTACCACAAATCGTTGATTAAATAGTTGGACTATTAGAATCAAGATGAAAATGAAAGATTAGTGTTTAAGACATAATTCTGGGTGAAAATGTATTTAAACGACTTTAATTTTCAAATTGGGAATAAATTTTAGGATGGTCCTGGAAAAATAATAAGTTACTTTATTTGATAAAATAACATATTAAGCCTAAGCCTGAAGTTAAACAAATAAGTGGAACATGATATTTGGAATATTCATGTAATGATAAATTTAGTGCTTAATCCACTATACTTGTCATATAGACTCCTTAATTTCTTTATCAGAACTAAGGATTAGATTCTTAAAGTATGATATTGAAATTGAAGGATATTCAAAGATTAGATCTTAGCAGTACTTTTAAAATTGCAATAAATAATTCTTGGAGAATTGCTGACTATTCTCAAGGAGACAAAGTCAAAGTTTGCAATTAGGCAAGTAGTGCAAGACACACCTTACTTCAATATTCTAGAAACCTGAGGCTTGGCCAAAGGCTACCGGAATATTGAAAATGGCAAAGGCAAAATCATTATTATCTTCTAGGAAGATAAAATGACATATCCCAAGAAGGAATTGAAGACGAGCAAGGCTCTGACTTCAAAAATGATTGTCATAATTATGTTCACAGCTAGTATTAAAATTAGATTTTAGATACTTAGTGTGGTACATAAAGTATATATATTGATGTTCAGAATCTGTTTTGAACAGGATACTGACTTCGATTGAGATTTATCTGCGAATTGGAAACGGGACAAAAGTCGCGGTTTTTAACCGTAGATAGCCAAATTTAGGAACTACCTTGGGTATTTACCTAAATTTGGAAACTGTTATAATGTAACTAGTTTGACTAGAAACATTATCTCCATATCGCGTATAACCCGCTGCGGGTGTACCTTTATATTCTAGAACACTAAAGTGTTTCATTATATAAAGATGATATTGAGATAAACACATTAGATGTGAATAACAGAATTTATATTTTGAATATAAATAATATCTCAAATATATAACATGACAAATAAATAGCTCAAAATGATTTGATCAGTTAAGAAACTAATTGTGGCATAGTTTTCAGGGACACTATCAAACAAGACTCGTATATCTGCACTTTTGAAGAGCGGGTACCAGGACTAATTTGATTATATTCAAATAAAGTCTACGAATCTAGTTTATTGGGCAAAGCGCCTGAAACACTATTTACTTGGTAAGAGTATCAGTGCCACCGATCTGTTAGCCCTAGTTTATAGTGAAGCAAGTGGGCACGTGTCTAGTTAGGCTAGATATGACTATGAATATTTCGTGACCTTTACGGATGTGGCATCGCGTATGGTTATGTGTTTCTTTAGAAACACAAATCGAAAACTTTCAAGTTTCGACACGAAATAGACAAACAGATCGGCTAAAGTATGAAATCGTCACGGTAAAACCGTAATGGAAAATACTTAAGCAATAAGTTTCTAGTATACTTAAAAGAGTATAGTATTCTTTCAAATGAGGACTCCTCCCGGAACACGTCAGTTTGACGGTGTGTCCGAATAGGATTAACCGAATTTTGTTAGACATAATAAGGTTAATCACGAGTCGCTTTGAGCTACCATTTCCTTCAACGGATAAGCTTTAACCAGTGCAAGAACTTATTTAGAATAAGGTTCCATAAAATATCTGTTTGACAGATAACATATTAGATATGAACGGAAAAAGAAATCGGGTTTCACATTCCTGATAAATTTGGGTATGTTGGGCATACGTTTGGATGATACCAAACAAGAACCCAAATAGGATAAGTGCCAAATGTAGGTTATCCTAGGGATACCATAAGTATTATACTTATACATCTCACTAGAGAACAATTTTAATTGTTGCTCACCATGCGGCTTTCCCTAAGAGGAATACCGATATGCAGTGGTAAGTGGGAGGATGGTAAAACTTGATGAAAATCGGAGTAATACTATTCAAAGGCACCGAACCTTAATGGAACACAAATAGTTCATCAATGATGAAACTATTACTATTAATCTTCGAATACACAAGAACCTCCTAAGTCGGAGAGAGTCAGAAAACAACCTGGGGTATGAGTTTCTGATCTCACCTCATAAAGATGTCTATCTTATTGAGGGATACCAACTGACTACGTATGAGGAAGTGATACAAGGTATCGACTCCCTATTATGGCAAAGTGCCAGATAGTCCGAAATGGATTCCATGTATATCAACCAGTTTGGATACTAGTTGATGTACCAAAAGTCATTATGCCTATTGATACTTATAAGTCTTCAAGGAAGACATACATGGATGGCAACATACCAACGTACTAAGCTAGGCTTGTTGCGGAAAGGTATCGTTATCAACATTGTGTTGATTACTGTTCAACCTTTTACCTGTTGCCACTCTAGATCCATTTGGATAATGCTTGTTATTCGATCCATGATTGGATTGAAGCAAGCATAGGTTCTTGGAACTATCGTTTTGATGTAATCATAATGATTTATGATTTAATTCAAAACAAATAGATTCTTGTGTATATAAGAGGGTTAGTGGGAGCACACTGACAGTGGCTGTCCTATATATAAATAATGATAATAATATAAGTCATTTCATGGAAATGATAATCCCATAAAATAACTATCGGCGAAAGCTTGGCTTTCGGAATACTCTCCGAGAAACCGTGCATTGAAAAATGTACGCGATCCGGTGTCTCATACGCTTTGAGCATATGGATTCACAAACAGGCCAATCCGAGTGATAGTCACTGGATTGAAGTTAAGAACATCCGTTAGTATCTTAGAGAACTTAGGATGATGTCTTAGTCTATGGAGAAGGAGAACTTGAAGTGACTGGGGTCACTGTAGTAAGTTTCCTATAACCGATAAAGACGACTAAAAGTCACAACGGTACTATACAGTTTGAATAACGGTACAGTGAGTTGGAAATCTTCCAAGCAAGATACTGTTACCGAATAAACAACAAATGCGGGTTAATTGCAGCAACTGAAGCAGCAATAGAAGCCATCTGGGTCAATAACAAATCTAATTAGATTAGATATAGTTCTGTTAGCAGCTGAGCTAGGCGTCAGCACAGGCTAAAGAATTAATGGTCTCATCAACGATCTAGATATATACTTCGATATTCATCTGATTCGTTCGGATCATACATCATGGCGATGTGATGATCAAATAAATCGCATCAAGATGATAATCATACAAATCCGCTGACGAAAGCATTTCTCAGCAGTTTGAGCCAACCGTACATAGTTTGGGTGTCAAAGACTCGAATGACTGGCTATAGGCCAAGTGAGAGATTGTTGGACAATTATGACCCATAGCGTCACTATTTGTACAGATCATGGTGTTGTTGTACAAATTAACTATGTCACAAATGAGATCGCACTCTTATCATTTGTGATTAGATCACCTAGATATATAAATGATGAGAGGTCCCTATGATTTGTTCCTGGACAGAGAATGATATGAGACAGTATCAGTCCACGTAGGATAAATCATTAAATATCCCTAGTCAGAGTATTATCGAGATTGGACATCGATAAATACGTAAAAGACTAGTTACACTTGTGCGCGTTTGTGAGGGCACAACAGCATAGTTCTCATATATTTGGGTATAAGATACACATGCAAGTGTAGTAGGAGGTTGTGTTTCACCGATGGTACGGGAAACAGCTTCGCTCTGGATAGACCCCCCGCGGAATCCCATTGGTAGTATGACTATATGTCTAAGGGAGTCTGTAATCAGGGTAGGTGTATTTGGTCTTAACCTGAGACTTGCACCGCTAATGCTTACGACAATCAATATACTTTAGTTGAGGTCGTCCAGGGCTTTAACCGGTTCTGTGTACGCCGATACTGGGTATATTGGGAATCGTAGTGTGTTGGGTGTGATGTCAAGACGGAAGTGTCACTCCAGTCATATGGAGATGATGGTCACGTAGGATACGGAACTTGTTCTCTTAAATGCTCCAGCTATCGGGATATTATGACAAGGTCATGTATATCCGATTATAGAGACTAGTTACCAGACATCCGATATGTGCTTCGTACGGGGCAGACACAATTCCAGCCCCAGGCCTAGCTTGTGAACATATGATACTGGACAGAAATACGCAATACTTCAGTATACTACGCTTGATATAGATCACATATTCCTATAAGGATATTTCTGGAGAATTGGGTAGGCATGGCGCTTTGCTAGAAGCCAACCTTGTCTTGTAAATCGGTATAAACGTAGTACGAGGTACTTACGTGTTCGGATAGTCCGACGACCGTATTTACTGCCAACATATCCGTGGATCTCATGGGTCGCTTCCCGAAGATTCACCGATGATGTATAACTCGTACTATATTAATCTGGGATTAATTAGAAGATAGAGAAAATTAATCTGAGATTAATTAGAAGAGAGAGAAAATTAATCTGGGATTAATTACAGAGATATTTTATCTGGGATAAAATATTAATTAAAGAGAGAGAACGATTAATTTGGAATTAATCGATATAATATTATATTCGATATATTATACGAAATTGGATTTCGACGCGGAATTAAAATTAGATTTTAATTCGAGCGAACGAATTAATTTAGAATTAATTCGTTAGCGAAGTGAATAGTGATTTCGCTAGGCGTAATCATTTAATTACGACGCAACGGCAAATTCGTTAATTTGGAATTAGCGAACCCGAGCCCGGGATTATTTGTGAGCGCATTCGCATTTCGAATTCGAGTGCGGCACGCAAGTCAAATCGAGCGTCAAATCGCTAGTCACATCAAACGTCAAATCACATGTCACTTTGAGTGATGTGACAATTTGATTGATTGATTTGAGTGATTGATGTGAATAGTGATGTGGTTGTTGGAAAAGCATTAATAAGCTTTTTGCTTTTTTGACTTTTAATTATTGTAAATGGTTTTTTGTTATTTGATTTTGGAAAATCAAATAAATATAAAAACTATTTCTTTTTCTCTCTCCACTAACCCTAGCATACGGTTTCTAGGAAACCTTTTTCCCTCCTCTTTCTCTTCTCTCCCTCTCACGGCTTAGAGCCGAATTCTTGCTTCTGTTTTCTGCAGTTTTGCCGAGAATAATGAAGAAGAAAGAGTGCTAGCACACACATGGGTTATATTATGGTGATAGGGAAACTAACACATGAGCATGGAACCATTTTGGAGCTTGAATCTTGGAGCTTCAATGGAGTCTTCAATGGCCGATTTTTGGAGCATCAAAACAGCCCCCAACCGAGCTCTCCACTGCTCAACAACAGCTCAAAACCGAGCTTCAACAAGGAGCAAAATGGATTTTGTTCTTCCTAGCATCAAATCATTCAATGTGAGTATGTATTCCGCCTTATTCCTTTGATGTATTCATGCGAATTTCTTGCTTGATTTCATGATCTTGGGACCTAATTAGAAACCAACAATAGAAATCTCCCTTGTCAGTTCTTGAGGAGAAACATTTCGTTACATCGTCACGTTGGACGAATGTTGTACCAATAATCAGGCCGAATACGAGGCTTTAATATTTAGATTGGAAACACTCATTGATATGAGAGTAAAAAATGTGCCTATTAAGGGAGATTCACAGCCAGTGGTCCAAAAGGTTATGAGGGCCTTTAGATGCCAGAGTTCATCTGTCATGGCGTTATTAGAAACAACTCAAGAATTGTTATATAAATTTGACTATGTAGAGTTAGAGCACGTCTCAAGGACGAAGAATGAGATAGCTAATGAGCTAACCCAATCAGCCTTATGATATAAAAAAATGAGAATTGACAGTATATGCGGAATGATAGAAGTTAAACCAGCTCTAGTCAGACGTAGGAATGAGGTTGGTGTTTTGGACATTGACAACCAAGACAGAAATGATTGGAGGAGAGAAATCAAAGATTTCTTAAAGAATCCAGAGAACGGAGGAAATCAAAAGATAAAACTGAAAGCTTTAAACTTTGTGGTATCAGGGGATGTATTGTTCAAAAATCGCCAAGATGGTTTATTGTTAATGTGTGTGGGGTTGTCAGAGGCCAAAACCATTATGGCTTAGGTGCATGAAGGGGTCTGTGGGGCCCATCAAGCCGGAACTGGTATTATTGGCCGAAATTGGGAGAGTCATGCATAATATACGCGAAATGGTGCATGGCTTGTCAAAAACATCGGCCCATATAGTGAGCACCGTCAACAAAAATGGTCCCCATTATTAAACCATGGCCATTCATAGGATGGGCGATTGATTTGATAGGAAAAATCTATCTTGCATCAAGAAAAAGGCACATGTTCATCATTGTCGCCACATATTTCTTTACTAAGTGGGTGGAAGTAATACCGGTAATAGAAATTTCCCAAGAACGAATCATCAAGTTTATTAAAGAGCATATTATTCATCAATTCGGTATCCCCCAAACATTGATGGTAGATCATGAGACTTCTCTGAATGGTGAAAAAGTTAAGTATTTTTTGGGTGAATATGGGATCCAATTAGTAAATGCTACACCATATTACCCTCAGTCAAATGGTCAGGTCGAGTCATCCAATAAAATCCTTAAAGGCTTAATTCAAAAGATGATAACAGATAATGTCAGGCAATGGGATGAATGCTTGAGTCAGGCTTTGTTGGCATATAAGACATCGCCAAGAACAAGCACCTCAGTCACACCATTCCAACTAGTATATGGTCCGGAGGTCGTGTTACCGGTGGAAGTCAACATCAAATCTACAAGGGAGGCATTGCATGATAAGTTGAAGAAAGAAGATTATAATGAAGCGATGATCCAAAATCTATTAGAGTTAGAATGGCCCAAGGGAATAATCGAAAAGTCGTGGCATAGAAAGAAAGAATGGCCAAAGGGAATAATCGAAAAGTCATGGCCAAATCGTTCAGGAAAGGAGAGTTAATATGGAAGACAATACTGCCATTGGATACTAAAAGTCTTGTGTATTGTAAATGGTTGCCCAATTGGGAAGGACTTTTTGAGGTAGAGAACGTATTGCTAAACAGAGCTTATCATTTAAGGAATTTGAATGGAGGAATGCATGTTAGAGCGATAAATGGCAAGTACTTGAAAAAATATGTGCATTAATGTAGCGTTCTCCAAATAAGAACGAAATATAAAAAAAAATCATCATAATAATAATAAACACTGTTATTAAAATGAAGTCAGAGTAATAGATGGTAACTCATTGATAATGGACGATGCAACTTCCTAGCAATAAATAAACAAATTACAAAATCAGTTATTGGATGGTGGTTGTTGGACGTCCTCAGTAAGTACTTTGTCATTCAGGACCGCAAATGCCTCCTTTATCTGTTGCCACGCATGCTGCATCACCATATCAGCTGTATTAATATCGGCCAAGCTCTTTGGCCAAGTCTTCATACTCCGTTAAAGAAACGTTCACCTCCTCTAATTGCGCAGCAACAGCTTTCCTCCTAGCCTCTTTTCTATGCGGCTCTTCTCAATGAGACACTGGATCTCCCGTAGTTGTTGCTCTAAGTCCAGCAATACTGATTCCTCAATCATCATCTCGTTCGTAGTTTCCCGTAGCGATTGACGAAGAGCATTAAGGGAATCACAGAGTCCTTCTTTTTTTGCCACTGAAGAATGAAGCCCGACCTTCTGGCTGTGTGTACATTGATAACGAGGAATGAAAGCCTCTACTTCATTCTGCAAGTCTTGGAGGATAAGCCGATTATCCACTGGTATAGGCAAAATATGAGAAGCCAACAGCCGGGACAACTCAGAGGAAACTCTCTCTAGTTTAAGCATATTCTCTGGCAGAGCAGCCTGACCGATGTCCAGCCCGGTGAAAGATGCGTATTGACGAATGACTTCCTGAATGGCACAAAACTGGAACTTGAAGGCTTGTCCGCAGCCGCCATAGGAACGTCACCAGGGGGCGATATGGAACCTTGCCTAGGAGATGATGGCGGAGGAATATGAGATATTGGCCGATGAGATGGTGGCGGAGAAATAGGGGATGATTGCCGAAGATCACGATCGGGTGAAAAAGACCGATGCATTGGAGGATCGAAGGGAACACCATAATAGTTTGGTCCACGACGACCGGGTTTTTGTAAAAGAGTCATAATCGGAGGAATCAGTAACATGTATAACTTCAATATCCCCATATATTCGTCTGACAATATCTGCCTTTTGAAGGAACCTGGCCTCTTCCAACATATCCAATTTGGCCAGACTGAATAGGCCATTTATGTCCAATAACACCCCAATCTCCGAGTCAATCCACCTATGAATCAAGGGGACAACCCACTCAGGATGGAGCTGAGAAAGCTCGTTCATCCAGCTCTTGCACAAGGGGGATGGGAGTGTGCAATAGACGATATTTGAAAAAGGGGTCATCCATTGATATCTACTATATACGAGGGTCTCTACTCTCCATAATTATATTTAACCCCGTACCTTGGGGATCTACCTTGATAGTTGGGCGTTCAGTAGCCTCACCCTCCTCTGAGGGATGTTAAACGATCGGGACTTCGGGGGATGAAGTTTGAACTGACGCGACCATGTAGGACGATTGCTCGGTCTTGGAAACCTACACAAGGAAACGATAATGAACAGTTAAAAAAAGCGAAGAGAGAAGAAAAGCATACCTTAGCTCGTCTGCGCAACACAGGCTCATCCAAATCAGAACCATGAGCAGGTGAGGCATGTTTCCTTTTTATAGGGGGTTTAGAACTTGCCTTTTTCGGCCCAACTCTCTCAGCATGTTTCTTTGGCCCAACTAGTTCAAATGATTTATGGGAAAATGGAATGTTGGGAAAGACAGTGGATGACGGCAAGGAAAAAAGCCTTTCACAGCTGCTGGCTAAAAATGGTCAAAGAAAGGATGGACGGATGTACAAGGGGAGAAAAAGTCATAAGAAAAAGAAGATAATAAAGTTCGCACCTCGGACAAGCATTGGTTGATGTCCGAGAGTGAAAGAATTCACTCTACTAGAGTAGAGCGGGAGTAGAATAATAGAAGAGGCCATCCTTAGACAAGGCCAAATTGACGAGTGACGAAGTTGGAAGAATACACTTCTACCTCAGCTTTGCCATTAGCCTCAGTCAAAATATCGTGAATCAGATTGCGGGTACATAAAAATTTACGCTAGATGCAATTAACTGATTCATCTCCATCTGACTGAGGAAGTTCATGAACGAATGAGGGGCTGTCGCCTAATGAAAAAGGGAAAAAAGAAGGGATCCGAGAAAGGGCATAAAAATAATCGAAAATGGTAGGAGGAAGGAGATGAGTTGGCCCTAATTGGGCAAATAGAAAGCTAGCGCAAGGAAACAAATGATTTGACTCAATGGAACAAAAAACAAGGAAGTAGGCCCTGAGACAAAGTTGGACGAGCCAAAGAGGGCCAGAAGCAATGGGTGAAGAGCCAGACCGTAGCTATTTTTGAAGAACGGCCAGGCCCCAATTAACGGCAGCTAAAAAGAAAGAGCACAGATCAAAATGACGGCCATTGGCAGCATCCGAAGCAATAGGAAGGTAACCCACCATGGGTTTCTAACTAGACACGCAAATGATATATTTACAAAGCCAGTAATGAATGAAAGCGGTACGCTCCAATACCGTGACCGGACCGGATGACTCAAAAAATACACGAGAGAAAGCGGAATAAGAAGAGAAGAACGAAATGTCCATTTGGGGAGGAGGAAAGCGAAAGTTAGTACGGGCGGAGATGGTCGCACCCAAAGGAGCCAACCCAGTCAAGGCACCGATATCACGCAATGTGATAGTCAAATGGCCTGAAGGGAAAAGGAAAACATTATAATCAGAAGACCAAAAAAGCAGTGATATAGGGAAAAGATTCTGATCAAAAGGAGGCAATACAAAGGAAAGCTCTATGAGAGAGAGTATACCACTGTTTTCAAGGAAGGTGTGGGTGTCTACATGCGACTTCATGCGCTGAAACCAGTTCTTGAATGAAGAATCAGGTTCGGGCCAGGTACGGATGAGGTTGGACTGATTCAAAGGAAAAAATGCTCAGGGGTTCTAAAAGGGGCGGGTTAGAAATATAAGGGAACAATTGGGCCAATGGAGCTGTAGCAATGGCTTCATCATTAACAAAAATGGGGCCGAGGGAACACAATTCATGGGCTTCGTCATGAGTATGGACCCCAAAGACACCAACCGAAGGGTCGTCCAAGGCGGCTTGATAATCTTTGAAGGTCGAGGTAGTTTTCTTTTTGGGTGCAGAGGAAGAAGACGCCATGGCAGGTGAGTTAAGGGATTTGTAAATGTGAGAAAGCAGTGAAAAAGATGAGAGAAAATAAAACAATGAAAAGAGAGTTAAGTTTATATAGCCAAAATATAAGTTCGCCCTAGGACAGGTGGCAAGGCGGTACCAGAGACAACGTGACATGGATGTGACGTGAAAAGTGACACATTAATTAACGCAGTGATGGTTTCAGACAAGACGTGATGGGAGAGGTCACACATTAATTGGGGAAACGAATGATCTACTTTTCTTCGCTTCTTCCTATTATATATCCATAACGGTTTCCTTCATTTGTCGAAAATTGAAGTGTTGGGAAATCTCTAAGTCCCGAGGATCGATTATCAAGCAAGAAACAACATGTGAATACATCAAAGGAAGTCGCGGAATACTCACAATGATCGGTTGAGCGATGCAGTGAAGAATAAAACTTTTGAAGCCCTTTGAACTCCTTTGAAGCTCTCGGCAGTCCACTGCTTTTTGTCCTCCAATGTGTTCTCGGCAATCATCAAGTTTTGAGCTCCAAGCTTGATTTGGTATTCCTTGCTCACAAGTGGGTTTCCCTATCACCTTCGTAAGACTCCGATGTGTGCTAGCACTCTTGATTTTTGCAACAAAAATCATGACTTTGCTTCTTCCTTGCTCACGGTTTTTACAGAACCAGTGAAGAGAAGAAAAAGGCCTCTAAGGCCGAGAGAGAGAGATGAAGTTTTGGCTCTAAAACCGTGAGCCTTGATGAAAGAGAGAGAGATGGAAAAATATGTATGTCTTAATTGATTTCCAAAATCAATTAAACATATACCAAATATTTGATTTTCAAAAAGTCAAACAAGTACAAGCATTAAAGCTTATCCATCTACCACCATGAATCAATCAAGTGACAAGTTATCACATCACTCAAAGTGACATGTGATTTGACGCTTGATGTGACTAATGATTTGACGCTTGATGTGACTTGCATGCCGCACTTGAATTAGAAATGCGAATGCGCTCGCAAACACTCTCGGGCTTGGGTTCGCTAATTCCAAATTAACGAATTTTCCGTTGCGACGTAATTAAATAATTATGCCTAGCAAAATCACTATTCACGTCGGTAATGAATTAATTCTAAATTAACTCGTTCGCCTGAATTAAAATCTAATTTCAATTCCGCGTCGAAATCCAATTTCGTATAATATATCGAATATATTATTTTATCGATTAATTCCAAATTAATAGTTTTCTCTCCTTAAATAATATTTTATCCCAGATAAAATATCTCCGCAATTAATCCCAGATTAATTTTCTCTCTCATCTAATTAATCCCAGATTAATAAAGTGTGAGTCATACGTCATCGGTGAATCTTCGGGAAGCGACCCATGAGATCCCCGGATATGTTGGCAGTAAATCCGGTCGTCGGACTATCCGAACACGTAAGTACCTAGTACTACATTTGTACTGATTTACAAGACAAGGTTGGCTTCTAGCAAAGCGCCATGCCTACCCAATTCTCCAGAAATATCCTTACAGGAATATGTGATCTATATCAGGCGCAGTATACGTAGTATTGCGTATTTCGATCCAGTATCGGATGATCACATGCAAGGCCTGGGGCTGGTACAGTGTCTGCCCCGTACGAAGCATATATCGGATCACTAGCAACTAGTCTATTTATTATCGGATAATCATGACCAAGTCATATTATCCCGATGGTTGCAACCCTTAGAGAACCAGTTCTGTATCCCTGCGCGATCATCATCTCCATATGACTGGAGTGATACTTCCGTCTTGACATCACACCCAACACACTACGATTCTCAATATACCCAGCAGAGGCTTACACAGAACCTGTTAAAGCCCTGGACGACCTAAACCCAAAGCATATTGATTGTCGCAAGAATTAGCGGTGCAAGTCTCAGGTTAAGACCAAATACACCTACCCTGATTTCGAACTTCCATAGACACAGTCATACTACCAATGGAATTCCGAGGGGTCTATCCAGAGCGAAGCTGTTTCCCGTACCATCGGTAAAACACAACCTCCTATTACACTTGCATGAGTATCCTATACCCAAACATCACCATGATTTGTACAAATAGTGACGCTATGGGTCATAACTGTCCAACAATCTCCCACTTGGCCTATAGCCAGTCACTCGAGTGTTCTACACCCGAACTATGTACGGTTCGCTCAAACTTCTGAGAAAAGACTTTCGTCATGGGATTTGCATGATTATCATCTGATGCGATTTATACAATCATCACATCGCCACGATGTATGATCCGAACGGATCAGATGAATAATCGAAGTATTTATCTGGATCGTTGATGAGACCATTAATTCTTTAGCCTGCGCTGAAGCCTAGCTCAGCTGCTAACAGAACTATATCTAATCTAATTAGATTTATTATCAATCCAGAAGGCTTCTATTGCTGCCTCAGCTGCAGCAATAATCCACTTTTGTTGTTTATTCGGTAACAATATCTTGCTTGGAAGATTTCCAGCTCACTGTTCCGTTATTCAAACTGTATAGTACCGTTGTACGACTTATAGTCGTTATATCGTTTAGGAAACTTGCAGCAGTGATCCTAGTCACTTCAAGTTCTCATTCTCCATAGTTTAAGACAGCATCCTTAGTTACTCTAAGATACTAAAGGATGTTCTTAACATCAATCCAGTAACTATCACTAGGATTGGCCTGATTGTGAATCCATGTGCTCAAAGCATATGAGACACCAGGTCGTGTACATTTTTCAATGTACGAGTTCTCAGAGAGTATATACAACTTTCAGATCTATCCTAGTAGATCCTTATTCCTAGAATAAAGGTTGTCTCTCCCAAGAATTCTACGGAGAATTTTCTCGAAAGCCAAGCTTTCACCGATTATTATTATGGGAATATCATTTCCAAGAAATGACATATTATCATTATTTTAGGACATTATTGTCGGTGCGCTCCCACTAACCTCCTTATATACACAAGAATCATTTTCGTTTTTGAATTAAATCATACACCATTATGATTACATCAAAACGATAATTCCAAGAACTCAATGCTTGCTTCAATCCAACCATGGATCGAATAACCTGCAAATCTTGTTTGCTAGTTATGGTACGACAAAACCGTCAGGATGTTGTAAACATCCTCCTAAAAGTCTCCGTTAAGGAAATAGGTTTTGGCATTTAGCTGCCACATTTCATAAATGAAACATGCAGTATTAGCAAGCATTATCCAAATGGATTTACAATGGCAACAGGTAAAAGGTTTCATCATAATCGACACAATGTTGATAACGATACCTTTTCCCTACAAGCCTAACTTAGTGCGTTGGTATGTTGCCTTCCATGTATGTCTTCCTTGAAGACTTATTAGTACCAATAGGCACAATGCCTTGCAGAATATCAACTAGTATCCAAACTTAGTTGGTATACATGGGATCCATTTAGGATATCATGACACTTTGCCAAAATAGGGAGTCGATACCTTGTATCATTTCCTCATACGTAGTCAGTTGGTATTCCTCAATAAGATTGACATCTTTATGAGGTGAGATCAGAAACCCATACCCCAGGTTATTTTCTGACTCTCTCCGACTTACGCGGTTCTTGTGTATTCGAAGATTATTGGTATAGTTTCATCTTTGATGAACTATTTGTGTTCCATTAAGGAATCGGTGCCTGGAACAGTATTACTCCAATTTTCATCGAGTTTTACTTTCCTCCCACTTACCACTGTGTATAGGTATTCCTCTTAGGAAAACCGCATGGTGAGCAACAATTAAATTGTTCTCTTGTGAGTTGTATAAGTACTATACTTTGGTATCCCTAGGATAACCTACAACTTAGACACTTATCCAATTTGGTCTTTAGTTTGGTATTATCCAAACGTATGCCTAGCATCCCCAAATCTTCAGGAATGAGAAAACCTGGTTTCTTTCCTGTTCATATCTAATATGAAGTCTGTCTAACAGATTTTTATGGAACCTTATTCAAGATAAGTTTTGCACTGTTTATGCGTATCCGTTGAAGGAAATGGTAGCTCAGAGCGACTCATGATTAACCTTATCATGTCTAACAAAATTCGGTTACTATGTTCGGACACACCGTCAAAATGACGTGTTCCGGGAGGAGTCCTCATTGAAAGAATACTATAATCTTTCAAGTATATGAGAAACTTATTGCTTAAGTATTTTCATCATGGTCTAACCGTGGTGTTTAATACTTTAGCCGATCTGTTTGTCTACTTCGTGTCGAAACTTTCTGAAAGTTTCCGATTTGTGTTTCAAAAGAAACACATAACCATAACGCGATGCCACATCCGTAAAGGTCACGAAATATTCATATCCACCTCTAGCCTAGCTAGATATGGGCCCACTTGCTTCACTATGAACTAGGGCTAACAGATCAGTGGCATTTACACTTTTACCAAGTAAATAGTGTTTTAGCACTTTTCCCAATTAACTAGTTTCGTAGACTTTATTTTAATATAATCAAATTTGTCCTAGTTTCCACTCTTCAAAAGTGTGGATATACGAGTCTTGTTTAATTGTGTCCCAGACAACAATGCCACTTATCAGTTTCTTCTGATCAAATCAGTTTGAGCTATTTGTTTGTCATGTCATATGTTTGAGATTTATTTATATTCAAAATATAAATACTGTTATTCACATCTAATGTGTTTATCTCAATATCATATTTATATAATGAAACACTTTAGTGTTCTAGGATATAAAGGTATACCCGCAACGGGTTAAACACTGATATAGAGATAATGTTTCTAGTCAAACTAGTTACATTATAACAGTTTCCTAATTTAAGTACACACCCGAAGGGTAGTTCCTAATGTTAGGTTTGTACGTTTAAAACAGCGACTTTCATCCCGTTTTCAATTCGCAGATTAATCTCTACTGAAGTCAGTCTCCTGCTTATAGCAGATTATGTACATCAATGCATATTTATGTACCACACTAAGTATCTAAAATCCAATTTTAATACTAGAAGTGAGCATATTTATGACAAACATATTTGAAGTCAGAGCCTTGCTCGTCTTCAATTCCTTCATGTCTGCTTTGTTCAAACGGCAGTCTCGCTTCCGCGATCCCGTTTGTCACAATTTAGGCAGACATTTTAGGATATGTCATTTATCTTCCTAGAAGATTATAATGATTTTGCCTTTGCCCTTTTCCTCACCCCAGAAACCTATGGCCAAGCCTTGGCCTTCCGGAATGTCGAAATAAGGTGCGCCTTGCGCTACTCGCCTAATTGCAAACTTTGGCTTTATCTCCTTGAGTATAGCCATTAACTCTCCAAGAGTTTACTATTGCAATTTGGTACTTCAAAGATCTTAAATAGATCTATGAAGATCCTTGAATTTCATTATCATACTTTAAAGATCTAATCCTTATTTCTGATTAAGAAATTAAGGAGTCCATTTGGCAAGCATAATGGATTAAGCACTAAAGTTATCATCACATGAATATTCCAAATATCATGTTCTGCTATTTGCTTAACTAACTTATTAGTTTCCAGGACCATCCTGAAATTTATTCCCAATTTGAAAATTAAAGTCGTTTAAATACATTTTCTCCAGGATTATGTTTTAAACACTTATATTTCATTTTTATCTTGATTTTAATAGTCCAACTATGTAATCAACGATTTCAGGTACTATTTATTATAATGATTACTATAGTCCAACTATATAATCAACTATAATTTAATAGGTTTAAATTCAATTATATTGATTACTATAATCCAATTATAAAATCAACTATTAATTGAAATAGTTTGAATACAGTCCAACTGTTTTATTAAAACAACATTAATTATTAGTCTACTAATATATTAGTTTAACGACGAATAAATTTAGATATGAGCGCGTATGGCAAGTAACTAAACGAATATTGCAAATTTAATACTTGCCTCCCACTATTTTTCGGCGCGCCTCTAACCCTCTGTCGAGTACTCGGGAAACCTTGTTTCCTAGTGGGTTAGGATCCCGTTAAATAACACACAATCTTGAATTGGGCCAACAAATTGTATGATAATTAACTAGGTAGATCTCTAAGATCAATTGGATCTCATCCAATTCCTAGATCCAGTAGGGGGACATCCAAGTCTGAAACATATATCCCATATATGCTAATATATCCAATATATTGCCTAACCTTTTTCCTCTGAATCAACTAAGCCTTGGCTTTGGCACAACAAACTTAGTGATCCTAGTTAAGCGGAACCCATTAACCATGGAAAGCTTCGTAATCAATGTCGATGGACAAGAAGTGGTATTGACTTTGGCCAACAAACCACAACTTGGACAAGACACCAATATGGAACAAAGCTCTCGTGATTCAAACACATCCTCGACGGACAAAGGTCTTGAATTTGGCCAACAAACCAATGCCAGTCTTAGATCTTGAGTAAGAATCACTCAATGGAAGGAAAAACGCTTAATATTTTGTGAGGGTTTTTTGCGTGCAAATTGGAAACCAATTTAATATCTTTGTTAAGGTCTCATCATCATACACCCTTAAACATGCATTCTAAACACATAATAAGGCGCATATAATAAAATAATAATGATATGCGGATGTGTACTTAACACATTGATCCTAGATCAAATCTCTCGCTTTCCTCTCTCCAGCTAGCACAAGTATTGCTTCTACCCGTTACATAACACTTCTAAAGAAAACTCATTTACATTGAGGGGAATAGGTGAGAAGAGAAATACACAGAGTCAAATAGGTAATAGGCTGGACACGCAGGTCCAATTAATAAATTCTAAATTTAGTACAACAATTTCCAAAATTGCCCCACCCATCTAATATCCATCCGATATACATTATTCATGTATCGCAACCATGTATTCACACAAGCATGTTATCAATCAATCTAATCCAATTAATTAATCTGATAATCAATGACCATCCAATGTTCAAACAACGATTTGATTTTGCTCGAGTCCAACTCGTTTTGCGAATAAGTACTCAAAGTACGAATTCTTGAATTAAATTAAACTACAACATTAAATCCAATTTAACTTGTATTTAATACTAATTCACTATTTAATTCCAAATAAAATATTACACTTTATTAATGAACTTTTACGACTTAGATTCTAAATCTAACCGTTACGGATCTCAAAGCCCGATTAACGTCCAGCGTTAATTTAATTAAAGTCCAATGGGCTTTTAATTAATTTCATAAGGCATGGAATTTTGGTCAACTTAGGTCAAACCCAAAGACTAAAGCCCATTTAAAGGAATCACCCTTATATGCCTAGAAACCAATTTAGGCCCATTAGGCCCAATTAAATAATAAAAGGTCCATTAAGTCATAATTGGACTTTATGGAAATGATTTTGGGCCCAATTGGATCCAACCAATTTGCCTAAACCCATCTTGGTACAGCCAAGCCCAATTAGCCCAATTACAACATTTCAAGCCCAATTCCAAATTTGGCCCAACATAATTAAATTCCAAAATCCCAATTTCACAATTTAATTACTCAAAGTGTAAACCATAATTAATCAACCAAATCAATATTTCCAAAACACCAATTAGCGTAATTAATCATGCTTATCAACATTAAAACATGTCCAACACATTTTAACAAAAAATCAAACCCATTTCATGCTTCCTTTGTCTCGGCAATATAGGGTTTTTTAAATCAATTCCGAATTCAATCCAATTAAATCCTAAATCAATATTCCCAACATGATTCCAACTCATCCAATGAATCAAAAATCAAAAATCCCAAGACATTAGGGTTATGTCATTCTCGGCCAAGCCAAAGATTTTGGGGAAAATTGTTCCAAACAACTTTTCATGAAATTTATCCAATCAAACTTCAATACAACATCATTTAAGCATACTTAATCAAACAATTTAACCAAATCATGCTCAAAATCAATTTACCCAATTTTAACCCTAAATTCAAGTTTCATGCTTTTACTCGCTCTGATACCATTGTTGGGAAATCTCTAAGTCACGAAGATCGATTATCAAGCAAGAAACAACATGCGAAAACATCAAAGGAAGTCGCAGAATACTCACAATGATCGGTTGAGCGATGCGGTGAAGAACAAAACTTTGTAAGCCCTTTGAACTCCTTTGAAGCTCTCGGCAGTCCACTACTTTTTGTCCTCCAAGGTGTTCTCAGCAATCATCAAGTTTTGAGCTCCAAGCTTGATTTGGTGATTCCTTGCTCACAAGTGGGTTTCCCTATCACCTTCGCAAGACTCCGATGTGTGCTAGCACTCTTGATTTTTGCAACAAAAATCATGACTTTGCTTCTTCCTTGCTCACGGTTTTTACAGAAACCAGTGAAGAGAAGAAAAAGGCCTCTAAGGCCGAGAGAGAGAGATGAAGTTTTGGCTCCAAAACCATGAGCCTTGAGGAAACAGAGAGAGATGGAAAAATGTGTATGTCTTAATTGATTTCCAAAATCAATTAAACATATACCAAATATTTGATTTTCAAAAATTCAAACAAGTACAAGCATTAAAGCTTATCCATCTACCACCATCAATCAATCAAGCGACAAGTTAACACATCACTCAAAGTGACATGTGATTTGACGCTTGATGTAACTAATGATTTGACGCTTGATGTGACTTGCGTGCCGCACTCGAATTCGAAATGCGAATGCGCTCGCAAACACTCACGGGCTCGGGTTCACTAATTCCAAATTAACGAATTTTCCGTTGCGACGTAATTAAATAATTATGCCTAGCAAAATCACTATTCACGTCGCTAATGAATTAATTCTAAATTAACTCGTTCGCCCGAATTAATATCTAATTTCAATTCCGCATCGAAATCCAATTTCGTATAATATATCGAATATATTATTTTATCGATTAATTCCAAATTAATCGTTTTCTCTCTTTAAATAATATTTTATCCCAGATAAAATATCTCCGCAATTAATCCCAGATTAATTTTCTCTCTCATCTAATTAATCCCATATTAATAAAGTACGAGTCATACGTCATCGGTGAATCTTCGGGAAGCGACCTATGAGATCCCCGGATATGTTGGCAGTAAATCCGGTCGTCGAACTATTCAAACACGTAAGTACCTAGTACTACGTTTGTACCGATTTACAAGACAAGGTTGGCTTCTAGCAAAGCGTCATGCCTACCCAATTATCCAGAAATATCCTTACAGGAATATATGATCTATATCAGACGTAGTATACGTAGTATTGCGTATTTCGATCCAGTATCGGATGATCACATGCAATGCCTGGGGCTGGTTCAGTGTCTGTCCCGTGCGAAGCATATATCGGATCACTAGCAACTAGTCTCTTTATTATCGGATAATCATGACTAAGTCATATTATCCCGATGGTTGCAAACCTTAGAGAACCAGTTTTGTATCCATGTGCGATCATCATCTCCATATGACTGGAGTGATACTTCCGTCTTGACATCACACCCAACACACTATGATTCTCAATATACCCAGCAGAGGCGTACACAGAACCTGTTAAAGCCCTGGACGACCTAAAACCAAAGCATATTGATTGTCGCAAGTATTAGCGGTGCAAGTCTCAAGTTAAGACCAAATACACCTACCCTGATTTCGGACTTCCATAGACACATAGTCATACTACCAATGGAATTCCGAGGGGTCTATCCAGAGCGAAACTTTTTCTCGTACCATCGGTAAAACACAACCTCCTATTACACTTGAATGGGTATCATATACCCAAATATATGAGAACTATGCCGTTATGCCCTCCCAACGCACACAAGTGTAATACTAGTCTTTTCCGCATTATCGATGTCCAATCTCGATAATACTCTGACTAGGGATATTTAATGATCAATCATTCTTGGATTGATACTGTCTCATATCATCTCAATCCAGGAACTAATCATAAGGACCTCCTATCATTTATATATCTTGGTGATCTAATCACAAATGATAAGAGAACAATCTCCTCTGTCACATAGTTAATTTGTACAACATCACCATGATCTGTACAAATAGTGACGCTATGGGTCATAACTGTCCAACATGAAGATCATTGAAGTCATCCTCCTCAGCTTGTTATAAATCAAAGGCTTGGTTCATTTGATAATCATCTTGATTTGGTCCTTTTCTGAATAACGTGTCTGCATCTTGAAGAGTTGGCTTCTCCAGCGATCAACGTACTCTTTAAATTTTCTTCTTGCTTTTGCTTAGTGTTCTCTAAGACAATGAGCGAAACATCAATCTCCATATCCGTGACGTATTGATTCAGAAAGGCCTCAGCTAAAACTCTTCAATCATTCTTTATTTTCTTCTCAAGGCCATGATACCACACCACAGGCGCTCACTCTAATGACATCTCAAACATCTTATGTACTTGAATTTGGGATAGTCCATTTGCACTCATCAATGACACATATTGACAGAGTTGCGCCTTCAGGTGATCGTTCCTGATTACGCCTAAAGAGTACTCGTTGTTATCGTATAGTAGTTGGGGTGTCGATTCCTCAGAGAGATAGTTACAAGGAACTAATTTACTTAAGCAAAACGTTAGCAGTGACTTAATTAAATAGAAAGATTGAATTGGCAATTTAAACTGAATATTATGAAAAGTATACAAGTATTATCAATAGAGAGAAACAACAAAGCGTCAGGAATCCCTCTTGTATCAAGTTCCTATATTCAATTATTGATTCCTTTTATTACTAAATTTAAGGTTTCACATCCCAAACCAACAATCGGAAGATATTAAATTCCAAACATATTAAATTCTAATGTAATCGAAGAATTATTTTCTCTATGTTAACAATACACAAAGTTATCGTTATGACCTATCTAACGTCGACAATATACCCACACGCAATACTAAAACAACAGATTCACTCATAAAACAACTTTACCAGTCATAACTGAGTTCCCCAATCACACATAGAATAAGCATGACTATTCCTATATGCAAGTTGGTAAACACAACCTCTGGATTATAAATCAAAAGATAATAAAGAACAATGAATCATCAATTATATTGAACATTAAAAAGAATTCAGAAATAAACAACATGAATATAAGAGTTTAAATACAAGAGTTCATCCTTAGCTTTCCCTATGAGATTAGTTTTCCATAGAAGAAAGAGACACAGCCTGAAGAGATTGCAATAGCATCATGTCTGGTATGAAGTTTCTTCGTTCTTCAGTCTTAAACATGTTTTAATCTCTTTGTTATGTGTTTTCTCTCTTTTTCTCTCTTTTTCTCCTCTCTCATAGGGTTTTAGATGAGCTTGGGTTTATATAGAGAAGTCTCGGAGTCCATATATGCATAAAAAATAAACTAAACAAAACCCTGAAAAACGTATCTGTGTCGCAACGCGCCCATGCACGTCGCGACGCGCTGTCGGGCTTATAGGATTATGATTCCTACGTTTCTGCTCGTTTCCTGCGTGCTTCCGATACATCCGTAAGGTCTCGAAACATGCTTAATTGCTCCAATATCCATATTCCATTGCTTTCTAATAACAAAGCACAAAATAAACTATAATTAAGATTAAACACATGATAATCAAACTAATTGGTGATGTTCAAAGTACATTTTCATGCACTTATCACAACCTTCAACCAGCTTATTGCTAGTCCCTAGCAATTCAAGCGCAAAAAGAAAAATAAGAACTAAACTGAATAAATAAGTAAAAACTATCTAAGCCACTTTCGTAGGGTTTACGATTGCATTTAGCGTATGCAACAAGCCTTTAAACCCTTAGGTGGCCTTAATGGACGAGTTATAGTCTCATGAGTGCTTAACGTTATTTAAAAACACATACAATCATGCAAAAAGAAAATGAAATAGTCCCAATAGTTACACATATTATTGTCCTCAAAGAATGCCTAGTAATGAAATCAGAGAAACTTCAAAGTACTCAATGCAACTCGAATCCAAGTCCTTGAATAAATCATCTAAGCCAGACTCACAGTGTATGTGTGTAAAGGTTTATTCACAGCTTGATTCCTAGGTAAGCCAACTTAATGATTTCGTTTAAAAATTGATATCAAATGGGTCAAACCTGTTATGGTTGGTGCTCGGAGTGCCAATTCGGATCGTATTTATAGCTGATTCATGAATACGAACAATTCATTTTTTCCATAATATTACTTATCTAATGATAGCACCTCTTGTCTTTTATATACATATTCGATATGATTACGATTAGATATCTAATTATGATTAGATTGAAACTAAATCTGATTCAGTGATATGTGTATATTAGACAAAGACCCTAGGATTTACAATGTAGTGCGCAGTTACAACGTAGTTTGTAATTGACATTAGGATGTGTCACTATAAGTTGTATATCCTTAAATAAAGTTCCTGGTCAAGATTTACTAACACAGGTCAGTTAGCAAAATCCGCTGAGACCAGTAAATGTCGTATATCATGACTTGGTCCGATGGTTTATCCCAATGAACCATGAGTCTCGGGAGACTCGTATAGACATGAAGGTGTTTATTTGATAAACACTGAACGACTCACTGAAGATTTCCTAATAGATTGTACACTAAAGTCAATAGGAATCTTGTCGAGTTGAGCGAGCATAATGGTCCTTCTGTTGGAGTTCTCTAAGCATCCCAAGATCATTAAATCAAGCATGAAACAAGTGCGAATACAATGAGGGATTTGCGGAATACTCACATCGATCGGTTAAGCGACTCGAGAGGCAACAAAATTCGGTTTCTACTCACTGTGAAGCTTGGTAGTTGGCTGCTGGTTGCTCCTCAAATTCGGCTTTGTGTCTTCAAGAATCCAAGCTCCAAGCTTCGTCAAAGGATTCCAAGCTCATGGGTGGACTTCCCTATCACCTTCGCATGTCTCTCGGAGTGCTAGCTCTTGATGATTTTGCCGCAAAATCATCACACTTTGCTTCCATTTTTCCCTTTGGCTCTCGGCAGTGGGCTGCCAAGACAGAAGAAAAATGCCCACAATGGGCGTTAGAGAGAGAAGAGAAAAAGGCTCCAAACCGTGAAAAGAGAGAGAGATAAAATGTGAATTAGTTTTGGTGGGAAAAAGAATTGTGTATCTAATACACTTCTTCAATTAATAAATTAATTTTCCAATTTATTTTCTTTCAAAAGGTCAAACAATAAAGGCTACAACCACCACATCCACTATTCACATCACTCAATCAAGTTGTCAAGTCACATCACTCAAAGTGACAAGTGATTTGACCCTTGAAGTGACTAGTGATTTGACGCTTGATTTGACTTGCGTGCCGCACTCGAATTCGAAATGAGAATGCGCTCACAAACAATCCGGGCTCGGGTTCGCTAATTCCAAATTAACGAATTCTCCGTTGCGACGCAATTAAATGATTATGCCTAGCGAAATCACTATTCACATCGCTAACGAATTAATTCTAAATTAATTCGTTCGCCCGAATTAAAATCTAATTTTAATTTCGTGTCGAAATCCAATTTTGTTTAATATATCGAATATATTAATTTATCGATTAATTCCAAATTAATAGTTATCTCTCTTTAATTGATATTTTAGCCCAGATAAAATATCTCCGCAATTAATCCCAGATTAATTTTCTCTCTCATCTAATTAATCCCAGATTAATTAAAAGTGCGAGTCATACGTCATCGATGAATCTTCGGGAAGCGACCCATGAGATCCTCGGATATGTTGGCAGTAAATTCGGTCGTCGGACTATCCGAACACGTACGTACCTAGTACTACGTTTGTACCGATTTACAAGACAAGCTTGGCTTCTAGCAAAGCGCCATGCCTACCCAATTCTCCAGAACTATCCTTACAGGAATATAAGATCTATATCAGGCGTAGTATACGTAGTATTGTGTATATCGATCCAGTATCGGAGGATCACGTGCTAGGCCTGGGGCTGGAATTGTGTCTGCCTCGTACGAAGCACATGTCGGATTTCTGGTAACTAGTCTCTATAATCGGATAAACATGACCTTGTCATTTTATCCCGATGACTGCTGTACTTAAGAGTACTAGTACCGTATCCTACGTGACCATCATCTCCAAATGACTGGAGTGACATTTTCATCTTGACATCACACCCAACACACTACGATTCTCGATATACCCAGAAGCGGCGTACACAGAAACCGGTTAAAGCCCTGGACGACCAAAACCAAAGTATATTTATTGTCGCAAGTATTAGCGGTGCAAGTCTCAGGTTAAGACCAAATACACCTACCCTGATTTCGGACTTCCATAGACACATAGTCATACTACCAATGGAATTCCGATGGGGTCTATCCAGAGCGAAGCTGTTTCCCGTACCATTGGTAAAACACAACCTCCTATTACACTTGCATGAGTATCCTATACCCAAATATATGAGAACTATGCCGTTATTCCCTCACAACGCGCACAAGTGTAATACTAGTCTTTTACGCATTTTTCGATGTCCAATCTCGACAATGCTCTAACTAGGGATATTTAATGATTAATCCTTCGTGGACTGATACTGTCTCATATCATTCTCAATCCAGGAACTAATCATAGGGACCTCCTATCATTTATACATCTTGGTGATCTAATCACAAATGATAAGAGAGTAATCTCCTTTGTCACATAGTTAATTTGTACAACAACACCATGATCTGTACAAATAGTGACGCTATGGGTCATAATTGTCCAACAATCTCCCACTTAGCCTATAGTCAGTCATTTGAGTGTCTTACACCCGAACTATGTACGGTTGGCTCAAACTGCTGAGAAATACTTTCGTCAGCGGATTTGTATGATTATCGTCTGATGTGATTTATACGATCATCACATCGCCACGATGTATGATCCGTACGTATCAGATGAATATCGAAGTATGTATCTAGATCGTTGATGAGACCATTAATTCTTTACCATGTGCTGACGCCTAGCTCAGCTGCTAACAGAACTATATCTAATCTAATTAGATTTGTTATCGACCCAAATGGCTTCTATTGCCGCTTCAGCTGCACCAATAACCCGAATTTGTTGTTTATTCGGTAACAGTATCTTACTTGGAAGATTTCCAGCTCACTGTACCGTTATTCAAACTGTATAGTACCGTTGTGTGACTTATAGTCGTTTTATCAGTTTAGGAAACTTGCAGTAGTGATCCCAGTCACTTCAAGTTCTCCTTCTTCACAGATTAAGACATCATCCTTAGTTCTCTAAGATACTAACGGATGTTCTTAACATCAATCCAGTGACTATCACTTGGATTGGCCTGTTTGTGAATCCATATGCTCAAAGCGTATGAGACACCAGGTCGCGTACATTTTTCAATGTACGATTTCTCGGAGAGTTTTATCGAAAGCCAAGCTTTCACCGATTATTTTATGGGAATATCATTTCCATGAAATGACATATATTATCATTATTGTATAGGATAGCCACTGTCAGTGCGCTCCCACTAACCCTCTTATATACATAAGAATCATTTTTTGTTTTGAATTAAATCATAAACTATTATGATTACATCAAAATGATAATTCTAGGAACCTATGCTTGCTTCAATCCAAACATGGATCGAATAACCTGCAAACCTTGTTTGCTAGTTTTGGTACGACAAAACCGACAAGATGTTGTAAACATCCTCCAAAAGGTTTCCTTTTCAGGAAAGCGATTTTCCCGTTAAGCTGACATATTTCATAAATGAAATATGCAGCTTTAGCAAGCATTATTGAAATGGATTTACCGTGGCAACAGGTAAAAGGTTTCGTTGTAATCGACACAATGTTGATAACGATACCTTTCCGCTAAAAGCCCAGCTTTATACGTTGGTATGTTGCCTTCCACGTATGTCTTCTTTGAAGACTTATATTGTACCAATAGGCACAATGCCTTGCGGTATATCAACTAGTATCCAAACTGGTTGATATACATGGAATCCATTTCGGACTTATGGCATTTTGCCATAATAGGGAGTCGATACCTTGTATCACTACCTCATACGTAGTCAGTTGGTATTCCTCAAAAGATTGACATCTTTACGAGGTGAGATCAGAAACCCATACCCTAGGTTGTTTTCTGAATCTCTCCGACATACGCGGTTCTTGTGTATTCGAAGATTACTGGTATAGTTTCATCCTTGATGAACTATTTGTGTTCCATTAAGATTCGGTGCCATGAATAGTATTACTCCAATTTTCATCGAGTTTTACTATCCTCCCACTTACCACTGCATATCGGTATTCCTCTTAGGAAAACTGCATGGTGAGCAACAATTAAAATTGTTCTCTGGTGAGATGTATAAGTACTATACTTTGGTATCCCTAGGATAACCTACAATTAGTACTTATCCAATTTGGGTTTTAGTTTGGTATCATCCAAACATATGCCTAGCATACCCAAATCTTCAGGAATGAGAAACCCGGTTTCTTTCCTATTCATATCTTATATGAAGTCTGTCTAACAGATTTTATGGAACCTTATTCAAAATAAGTTTAGCACTGTTAATGCGTATCCGTTGAAGGAAATGGTAGCTCAGAGCGACTCATGATTAACCTTATCATGTCCAACAAAATTCGGTTACTCTGTTCGGACACACAGTCAAATTGACGTGTTCCGGGAGGAGTCCTCTTTGAAAGAATACTATACTCTTTTATGTATATTAGAAACTTATTGCTTAAGTATTTTCCATTACGGTCTTACCATGACGGTTTAATACTTTAGCCGATCTGTTTGTCTATTCGTGTCGAAACTTTAAAAGTTTCCGATTTGTGTTCTTCAAAAGAAACACATAACCATAACGCGATGCCATATCCGTAAAGGTCACGAAATATTCATATCCACATCTAGCCTAGCTAGACATGGGCCCACTTGTTTCACTATGAACAAGGGCTAACAGATCGGTGGCACTTACACTTTTACCAAGTAAAGGTGTTTTAGGCACTTTGCCCAATAAACTAGATTTGTATACTTTATTTGAATAGTATCAAATATGTCATAGTACCCACTCTTCAAAAGTGTGGATATACGAGTCTTGTTTAATTGTGTCCTAGACAACAATGCCACAAATTAGTTTCTTCTGATCAAATCAGTTCGAGCTATTTGTTTGTCAAGTTATATATTTGAGATTTATTTATATTCAAAATATAAATGATGTTATTCACATCTAATGTGTTTATCTCAATATCATCTTTATATAATAAAACACTTTAGTGTTCTATAATATAATGGTAAATCCGCAACGGATTATACACTGATATAGAGATAATGTTTCTAGTCAAACTAGTTATTATAACAGTTTCTAATTTAAGTACGTACCCGAGGGTAGTTCCTAAACTTAGGTATCTAAGGTCAAAACAGCGACTTTTTCCGTTTCCAATTCACAGAGAAATCTCAAACTGAAGTCAGTATCCTGCTCATAGCAGATTTTGATCATCAGTACATATTTATGTATCACACTAAGTATTTAAAATCTAATTTCAATACTAGTAATGAACATAATTACGACAAACATATTTGAAGTCGGAGCCTTACTCGTCTTCATTCCTTCATGTCTGCTTTGTTCAAACGGCAGTCACGCTTCCGCGATCCCGTTTGCCACAATTTAGGCAGACATTTTGGGATATGTCATTTATCTTCCCAGAAGATTATAATGATTTTGCCTTTTCCCTTTTCCATATTCCAGAAGCCTTTGGCCAAGCCATGGGTTTCTAGAATATCGAAGTGAGGTGCGCCTTGCGCTACTTGCCTTATTGCAAATTTTGACTTTATCTCATTGAGAATAGTCATTAACTCTCCAAGAGTTATTTATTGCAATTTAGTACTTCTAAAATCTAAGTATAGATTTATGAAGATCCTTTAATTTCATTATCATACTTTAAGGATCTAACCCTTAGTTCTGACAAAGAAATTAATGAGTCTACTGCGACAAGGTAAATGGATTAAGCACTAAAGTTATCATCACATTAATCTTCCAAAGATTATACTCTACTATTTGCTTAACTCCGGGCTTAGGCATAATATGTTATTTTATCAAATAAAGTAACTTATTATTTTTCCAGGACTATCTTGAAACTTTAATCCCAATTTGAAAAATTAAACAATTTAAATACATTTTCCCTAGGATTATGTTTTAAATGTCAATCTTTCAATTTTATCTTGATTTTAATAGTCCAACTATTTAATCAACGATTTAGGTACTATTTATTATAATGATTACAATAGTCCAACTATTTAATCAACTATAATTTAATTGTTTGAATATAGTCCAACTATTTATTAAAACAACGATTTAAATATTAGTCCAACTAACATTTAATTTATTTGACGAATGATATTTGTTTTGAGCGCGTATGGCAAGTAATTAAACGCATATTGCAAATTCAATTCTTGCCTCCCACTATTTTTCGGCGAGCCTCTAACCCTCTGTCGAGTACTCGGGAAACCGTGTTTCCTAGCGGGCTAGGATCCCGTTAAATATCACACAATCTTGACTTTGGCCAACAAATTGTATGATAATTAACTAGGTAGATCTCTAAGATCAATTGGATCCAATCCAATTCCTAGATCCAGTAGGGGGACATCCAAGTCCGAAACATATATCTTATATATGCCAATACATCCAATGTATTGCCTAACCTTTTTCCTCTGAATCAACTAAGCCTTGGCTTTGGCACAACAAACTTAGTGATCCCAGTTAAGCGCGACCCATTGACCATGGAAAGCTTCGTAATCAATGTCGATGGACAAGAAGTGGTCTTGACTTTGGCCAACAAACCACAACTTGGACAAGACACCAATATGGAACAAAGCTCTCGTGATTCAAACACATCTTCGACGGACAAAGGCCTTGACTTTGGCCAACAAGACAATGCCAGTCTCGGATCTTGAGTAAGAATCACTCAATGGAAGGAAAAACGCTTAATATTTTGCGAGGGTTTTTCGCGTGCAAATTGGCAACCAATTTATTATATTTGTTAAGGTCTCATCATCATACACCCTTAAACATTCATTCTAAACACATAATAAAGCGCGTATAAATAAAATAATAATGATATGCGGATGGATACTTTACACATTGATCCTAGATCAAATCTCTCCCTTTCTCTCTCCCGCTAGCACAAGTATTACTTCTACCCGTTACACTACACTTCTAACGAAACCTCATTTACATTGAAGGGAATAGGTGAGAAGAGAATACAAAGAATAAGGAGGAGATAAGGCTGGACACGCAGGTCCAATTAATAAATTCCAAATTTATTACAACAATTTCTAAAATTGCCCCACCCATCTAATATCCATCTGATATACATTATTCATGCATCGCAACCATGTATTCACACAAGCATGTTATCAATCAATCTAATCAAATTAATTAATCTGATAATTAGTGATCATCCAATGTTCAAACATCGATTTGATTTTGCACGAGTCAAACTCGTTTTACGAATAAGTACTCAAAGTACGAATTCTCGAATTAAATTAAACTACATAATTAAATCCAATTCAATTTTTATTTAATACTAACTCGCTATTTAATTCCAAATTAAATATTACACTTTATTAATGAACCTTTACGATTTAAATTCCAAATTTAATCGTTACGGGTCTCAAAGCCCGATTAATATCCAATATTAATTTAATTAAAGTCCAATGTGCTTTTAATTAATTTCTTTAAGGCGTGGACTTTTGGTCAACTCGGGTCAAACCCAATAACCAAAGTCCAATCCGGGAGTTACCCCATAAGCTCAGAAATCAATTTAGGCCCATTAGGCCCAATTAAACTTTAAAGGTCCATTAGTCGCATTTGGGCTTTATGGAGGCGGTTTTGGGCCCAATTGGATCCAACCAATTTAACCTAAACCTAACTTAGTACAACCAAGCCCAATAAGCCCAATAACAACACTTAAGCCCAATTTCACAAAATAGGCCCATATAATTTATTTCCAAATTTCCAAATTTCTCAATTAAATTACTCAAAGTGCATTACACAATTAATTACCTAAATCAATATTTCCAAAACACAAATTTGTCTAATTAATCATGCTCATCAACAACAAAACATGTCCAACATATTTTATCAAAAAATCAAACCCAATACATGCTTTCTATGTCTCGGCCAAGGAGGGGATTTTATGTCCAAATCAAATTCAATCCAATTAAATTCAATTCAACATTAAATAAATATTCCCAATTGATTTCCAACACATCCAATGATCAAAAAATCAAAAATCCAAGACATTAGGGTTCATGTGGTATTCGGCCAAGCATACCCAAATTGGGGAAAATTTTTCCAAACAAAATTTCTTGAAATTGATCCAATCAATCTTCAATTAAAACACATTTAAGCATACTAAATCATCCAATTTCATTAAATTATGCTCAAATACAATTTACCCAATTTTAAACCCTAAATATTTTCATGCTCAACCATGCTCATAGATACCAATTTTGGAGTTCTCTAAGCATCCCAAGATCATTAAATCAAGCATGAAACAAGTGCGAATACAACGAGGGAGTTGCGGAATACTCACATCGATCGGTTGAGCGACGCGAGAGGCAATAAAATTCGATTTCTGCTCACTGTGAAGCTCGGCAGTGGGCTGCTGTTTGCTCCTCAAATTCGGCTTTGTGTCTTCAAGAATCCAATCTCCAAGCTTCGTCAAAGGATTCCAAGCTCATGGGTGGACTTCCCTATCACCTTCGCATGTCTCTCGGAGTGCTAGCTCTTGATGATTTTGCCGCAAAATCATCACACTTTGCTTCCCTTTTTCCATTTGGCTCTCGGCAGTGGGCTGCCAAGACAGAAGAAAAATGCCCACCATGGGCGTGTGAGAGAGAAGAGAAAAGAGGCTCCAAACCGTGAAAAGAGAGAGAGATAAAATTTGAATTAGTTTTGGTGGGAAAAAGAATTGTGTATCTAATACACTTCTTCAATTAATAAATTAATTTTCCAATTTATTTGCTTTCAAAAAGTCAAACAATAAAGGCTACAACCACCACATCCACTATTCACATCACTCAATCAAGTTGTCAAGTCACATCACTCAAAGTGACAAGTGATTTGACGCTTGAAGTGACTAGCGATTTGACGCTTGATTTGACTTGCGTGCCGCACTCGAATTCGAAATGTGAATGCGCTCGCAAACAATCCCGGGCTCGGGTTCGCTAATTCTAAATTAACGAATTTTCTGTTGCGACGCAATTAAATGATTATGCCTAGCGAAATCACTATTCATGTCGCTAACGAATTAATTCTAAATTAACTTGTTCGCCCGAATTAAAATCTAATTTTAATTTCGCGTCGAAATCCAATTTTGTTTAATATATCGAATATATTAATTTATCGATTAATTCCAAATTAATCGTTATCTCTCTTTAATTGATATTTTATCCCAGATAAAATATCTCCGCAATTAATCCCAGATTAATTTTCTCTCTCATCTAATTAATCCCAGATTAATTAAAAGTGCGAGTCATACGTCATCGGTGAATCTTCGGGAAGCGACCCATGAGATCCCCGGATATGTTGGCAGTAAATTCGGTCGTCGGACTATCCGAACACGTAAGTACCTAGTACTACGTTTGTACCGATTTACAAGACAAGGTTGGCTTCTAGCAAAGCGCCATGCCTACCTAATTCTCCAGAACTATCCTTACAGGAATATAAGATCTATATCAGGCGTAGTATACGTAGTATTGTTTATGTCGATCCAATATCGGATGATCACGTGCTAGGCCTGGGGCTGGAATTGTGTCTGCCCCGTACGAAGCACATGTAGGATGTCTGGTAACTAGTCTCTATAATCGGATAAACCTGACCTTGTCATTTTATCCCGATGACTGCTGTACTTAAGAGTACTAGTACCGTATCCTACGTGACCATCATCTCCATATGACTGGAGTGACACTTCCGTCTTGACATCACACCCAACACACTACGATTCGCGATATACCCAGAAGTGGCGTACACAGAAACCGGTTAAAGCCATGGACGACCAAAACCAAAGTATATTGATTGTCGCAAGTATTAGCGGTGCAAGTCTCAAGTTACGACCAAATACACCTACCCTGATTTCGGACTTCCATAGACACATAGTCATACTACCAATGGAATTCCGAGGTGGTCTATCCAGAGCGAAGCTGTTTCCCGTACCATCGGTAAAACACAACCTCCTATTACACTTGCATGAGTATCATTTACCCAAATATATGAGAACTATGTTGTTATGCCCTCACAACGCGCACAAATGTAATACTAGTCTTTTACGCATTTATCGATGTCCAATCTCGACAATCTCTGACTAGGGATATTTAATGATTAATCCTTCATGGACTGATACTGTCTCATATCATTCTCGATCCAGGAACTAATCATAGGGACCTCCTATCATTTATACATCTTGGTGATCTAATCACAAATGATAAGAGAGCAATCTCCTTTGTCACATAGTTAATTTGTACAACAACACCATGATCTGTACAAATAGTGACGCTATTGGTCATAATTGTCCAACACCTTCGACTTGAGATACCACAGTAGATATATGAGTTATCCTCTACACTTTGATGGTAGTTATGTCACCGATCTATTTAGATAAGACCTCCGCCTATTCGTTGGGTATGGACTGATGCTCATGATATCCAGTGCGTATCAAGATAGAATTCGTCAGTCCTGTGTACAAGGCATATGTATCCTTCACGTGTTTGCGATCTAGTAAATCCATGGCCATGGTATAACTTCGGAAGCAAGTTTTAAGTGTTATTTAGAGATCATAAATTTGAAAGTCGACTATATTATACCATAAGGATTTGACGTTCTTATGTATATCCCAGGTATAATATGGATAGTCTGTGACGGAGGGATAATACGTATGCAATGACCTTGACTTACATAGTTTAGCGAGATTATCCGTGGTCGTCATAATTCATGAGAGGGTGAATTATGGACAAGAAATTGGATTTCGTGATGGATAAACCTAAACTTAGAGAGTCCCATAATATGAAGTGTACTCGTTGAGCACTTGGGCAACACGTTATGAATAATACAGATTATTCATAATACTTCACCGAATTAAATGAGTTAATTTGAATCATTTAAACGGTTAAACGAAAACACATGCATCGGGGCATTTTTGGTCAATCGTGATTATTTTGTATTTGTGTTTGATACATAATTTGATTAGATACAAATTAATTAATTGTCAAATGAAATTTTGACACATGTCATTAATATATGTATTTGTTATCTAATGTAAATAAAAATACATATATATATAATAATTATATTGATTATTTATTTAGATATTTAAATGTTAAATATTTGAATAATTAAATAATATACTTTTTCATAATTGTTATGAAAAATGTTTGATTATTATTGGTTGCAAATGGCATGTTTTTAATAAGCTTTAAGTGTGCAAATTTGATTTGTCAAATTAAAGCTTATTATATTTAATTAAATTAAATTGCAAAAAAATACCAATTTTCCCTTTAAAGTCGGTCATGTGTATTCAAAAGGGAAAAATATTTTTCTTTTTACTTCCAAGGCCTCCATGGCCGAAAATAACATCTCAAAAAGCTCTCAAATTGTGGCTTGATGATTCAAGATGGAAAATCAAGAAAATCAAGAAAAAAGGCTTAAGGAATTGGAGGATTAAAGGTAATTTTACATATCCCTAAGCTTAGAAAATATGTTTCTTGTTTCTTGATGATCTAGTGAGATCCTAGGGTTTCTTCTTTTCTATAAATTTGGGGCTTTTTGATTTGGAGGATGGATTTGAAGGCACGGTGCATGTGTGAAGTTGATTTGGATGATATTATTGTAATTATTGTTCAATTTAATCATATGATGATATGTTACCATTCTAGAGTAACCACTCTTGTAATGCCTAGAATATTTCTTGGGTGCTTCAATTGTGGTGGCTTGGATTGGTGTTAAGATTAATTAGATTAATGTTGGAAAATTGGATTTTAAGCTTGAAAAATTGTTATATTTTGCTTCTGAATCAGATCTGGAAATACTGTGTATTTGGATGATGAAAATTTTGTCATATAAATGTATTGGATGTGTTTTGGGTGTTGGAACAATTGCCGGAAATTATTTCGGAGTTGAAATATGCGAAAACGGTGAAAAACGGCGTTACCGGGCGACTTTTGAGCCAACCGGGTGACGGCTGCCCAAACAGTGAATTGGTCACTATTCAAGGAGCCCATGAACCACCCTAGCACTATTTGGGCTGACCTGGGCAGCCCTCATATGCATTGGGTAGTCGGTTCAGTCAAAAACACGTTTTATGCCATTTTACGGAAAAACATTTTCGTAAAAATTTCGTGACGTTTCTTAGTTATTTATGTCATTATTTGATATCGAATAAATATGTTTAGGTGAAATATGAATGAATTATTCATATTGGATAATGAATAATTCATTCGATAATTTAAAAGGTTTTAAAATTATGATTTCACCTGAACCGCGAGCTTCCACTGCGCCTGCACCAAAACCCCAAAAAAAACCAACCTAGATATCTCAATTATGCTCTGTAATTGCCTTTCTATGCTCAGTATGGCATGTTTTTTTCCTTTTCTTTTTTTTTTCTTGTCTTTTTAAAACATTTTCTTTTTTCCAACACATCTACTCTTTAAGGTAGCATTTCTCCTCATGGTGGTCCTAACACTCACCCATGGGTAGCTTCACGCTTATCGGTTATAGGTGGTTTAATTTCTTCTTTTTCTCTTTTTTTTTTCTTTTATTTCTTTCAAAACTTTCTGCTTTATTTTTTTTAACCATACCATACATCATAACACTAGCAAATTATGATAGACATCTAAGCAAACGGTCATTCATCGACATGCGATTTCTTCAACTAGTCACATTGCCAACTACATAGGCTTTCACTGCTAAAAACCTATAGTTAAGTGCTTACGAGTCTAACCTAGATCAACTACTCAAGGCATCAGATAAAAGCACTTTAAAGAACTTATCATTTCTAAGATTTCACCCTAAAGCAAACAATATCATCATTGGACTTATGTTTTACTATCAATGGCTAAAAAAAACAAAATAAAAATTTTTCTTTAATAAAGAACATTGAGAATAACACATCCACAACCAGGTAAAACAATGATAATACCACCCCCAACCTAAATTAAACATTGTTTTCAATGTAACAACAGTAAAGACAAAAAAAAAAGAAAGGAGTTCACCTGACTAGAGAGTTCGTGAGTCTGGATGAAGTATTGTGTTATCCTATAAAAAAAAATAAAAACCGGAACAAAACAAAAGAAGAAAAAAAAAAGAAATAACTAAATAAAAGTATATACAACAGTGGGGAAAGGAATATCAATCCTCATAAGTAGGGTTAGTAAGATGGGCATCCTCCACTGCATGAATCTTATTATCCAGGAACGGTTTTAGTCTCTGTCCATTAACTTTGAACACTCTGTCATCCATGGGATTTTCCACTTCGACAGCTCCATGGGGGAAAACTTGCTTCATAATAAAAGGTATAGTCCATCTGGATCGCAACTTGCCTGAGTGAAGATGGAGTCTGGAGTCATAAAGATATACCTTTTGGTTAGGCTCAAAATTCTTCCTCATTATCTGCTTGTCATGGGCAGCTTTCATCTTGGCTTTGTAGAGGCGGGAGTTGTCATACGCATCATTCCTCAATTCTTCAAGTTCTGTCAGTTGTAGCTTCCGCTGTGTACCTATAGTACTTAGATCAAAGTTAAGAGTTTTAATAGCCTAATAGGCTCTATGTTCTAACTTAATAGGTAAATGACACGCCTTTCCAAATACAAGCCTGTAAGGAGACATCCTAAGTGGGGATTTGTAAGCAGTACGGTATGCCTAAAGTGCATCTGGAAGTCGTAAAGACCAATCATTGTGGTCGGGGTTTACCATTTTCTCCAATATTTGTTTTATCTCCCTATTTGCTAACTCTGCCTGCCCATTTGTCTGTGGGTGATAAGCTGTAGAAATCTTATGCACCACACCGTACCTGCGCATCAAGGCCTCAAATGATCGATTACAAAAATGTGTCCCTTGATCACTAATAATGACACGTGGGGTACCAAAGTATGACAGTACATGTTCCTTTAAGAATTTAACCACAGTAGTATTGTCATTTGCTCATCATGCCACTGCCTTAACCTATTTAGACACATAATTGACTGCAAGAAGAATGTAAAGGTACGCAAAAGAAGGTGGAAAAGGTCCCATAAAATCAATTCCCCAACAATCAAATACTTAAATGAAAAGAATAGAGTTAAGAGGAATCATATGACGACGGGATAGTGCACCTAATTTTTGACACCTTTCACAAGAACGACAAAACCCATTTGTGTCCTTAAATAAAGTGGGCCAATAAAAACCACACTGCATGATTTTTGCAGCAGTTTTCTTAACTGAGAAATGGCCTCCACATGCATGGGAATGACAAAAGGTAAGAACACTTAAAACTTCATCTTCAGGAATGCAACGTCGCAATATTTGGTCAGGGTAATAATTAAATAGATATGGATCATCCCAATAAAAAATTACGTACCTCGACCAAGAATTTACGCTTATCTTGTGCATTCCAAATGGATGGACACTCACCAGAAACTAAATAATTGACAATATGTGCATACAATGGTTCTCGTGTGACCGTAAAAAGATGTTCATCAGGGAAATCATCACGAATTGGTGGGCCATCGGCAGAGTCGTTAAACTCCAAATGAGATAAGTGATCTGCCACCATATTTTCAACACCCTTCTTGTCCTTAATGGTTAGATTGAATTCTTGTAACAACAAGATCCAGCTAATCAATCTTGCCTTAGCATCCTTCTTCGAAAGAAGATACTTAAGAGCTACATGATCAGTAAAAACAGTGATATGTGAACCAATGAGGTATGACAAAATTTATCAAAAGCAAAAACTACAACTAGTAGTTCTTTTTTAGTTGTGGAGTAGATCATTTGAGCACTATTTAAAGTTCTGCTAGCATAATAGACGACAAAAGGTTTCCCTTCTCTTCTTTGTCCTAAAATCGCTCCATTTGCGTAGTCACTAACATCACATATAATTTCAAATGGAAAATTCCAGTCAGGTGGTTGCATGATTTTGGCAGAGGTTAGTTTAGTGACTAACGTTTTGAAGGCATCTTCACATTCTTGTGTCTATTCAAACAAAGAATCTTTAACAAAGAGGTTACAAAGTGGTCTAGATATAGAAGAAAAATTATTTATAAACCTCCTATAGAAACCAGCATGCCCAAGAAAAGATCGAACATCTTTCACAGTTTTAGGTATCGGTAGCTTACATATCAACTCAATTTTTGATTTGTCGACTTCAATACCCTTAGAAAAGACAATATGACCTAGAACAATACTCGAATAGACCATGAAGTGACACTTTTCCCAACTCAGAACGAGGCATTTTTCTTGACATCGACTTAACACTACTTTCAGATTAAGTAAGCATGCATCAAAGGAATCGCCAAAAACTGTTAAGTCATCCATAAATACCTCCAGGCATTTCTCAATCATGTCACTAAAAATACTCAACATGTATCTCTGAAAAGTAGCAGGGGCATTACATAAACCAAATGGCATGCGGAAAAAAGCATAAGTACCAAACAGACAGGTGAATGTGGTTTTTTCTTGATCTTCTAAGGAAATCTCAATTTGATAGTATTGTGAAAAACCATCTAGAAAGCAGTAGAATGGATGACCTACTACCTCCTCAAGAATCTGGTCAATAAAAGGAAGTGGGAAATGTTCTTTTCGAGTAGAGGTATTTAACTCGAGTGGAGGTATTTAACAGTAGAATGGATGACCTCCTACCCGCTCAAGAATCTAGTCAATAAAAGGAAGTGGGAAATGGTCTTTTCGTGAATAACCATAAAAATAACTTACTAAGCGCCAACTCTTATAGCCATGGTGAGGACAACTAGCTAACATCTCCTTAAACTTCTCCTAAGTTTGATAAAGAGTTTCACTGTCTTTCTGGGAGAAGTTAGAGATTTGTCTTTTCAGGGCATTCATCTTATGTTGTGGGAAGTATTTATTAAAGAATGCTTGTGTCATCTCACCCTATGATCCTATTGACCGAGGCCTCAAAGAATACAACCAGCCTTTAGCTCTATCTGTTGGACAAAATGACCCATAGCGTCACTATTTGCACAGATCATTGTGTTGTTGTAGCAAATTAACTATGTGACAAGGAAATTGCACTCTCATCATTTGTGATTAATCACCATAGATATATAAATGAAGAGAGGTCCCTATGATTAGTTCCTGGATTGAGATGATATGAGACAGTATCAGTCCACGAAGGATTAATCATTAAATATCCCTAGCCGTAGTATTATCGAGACTGGACATCGATAATGCGGAATAGGCTAGTATTGCACTTGTGCGCGTTGTGAGGGCACAACGGCATAGTTCTCATATATATAAGTATTGGATACTTTGCAAGTGCGATAGGAGGTCGTGTTTCACCGATGGTACGGGAAACAGCTTCGCTCTGATAGATAGACCCCTCGGAATCCCATTGGTATATGAATATGTGTCTATGGGAGGCCGAAATCAAGGTAGGTGTGTATAGTCTTAACCTGAGACTTACATCGCTAATGCTTACGACAATCGATATACTTTAGTTGAGGTCGTCTAGGACTGTAACCGGTTCTGTGTACGCCAATGCCGGGTATATTGAGAATCGTAGTGTATTGGATGTGATGTCAAGACGGAAGTATCACTCCAGTCATAGTGGAGATGATGTCACGCAGGATACGGTATTAGTGCTCTTAAGAGATGCGCATCCAATCGTGATATTATGACCAGGTCATGAATATCCGATATAGAGACTAGTTACCAGACATCCGATATGTTGTTTCGGACGGGGCAGACACTTATCCAGCCCCAGCCCTAGCACGTGACTATCCGATACTGGGCCGATATGCACAATACATTAGTATACTACGCTTGATACAGATCTTAATATTCTTAAATGGATATGTCCGGAGAATTGGGTAGACTTGGTGCTTGCTAGGAGTCGACCTTGTCTCGTAAATCGGTAGAACGTAGTACTTGGTACGTACGTGATTCGGATACTCCGACGACCGTATTTACTGCCAGATTATCCGGGGATCTCATGGGTCGCTTCCCGATAATCCACCGATGACGCACAACTCGCACTCTTGAATAATCTGGGATTATATAGAAGAGAGAGAAAATTAATCTAGGATTAATACGGAGATGTTTTATCCGGGATAAAATGTCGTCTAAAGAGAGAGAGAACGATTAATTCGGAATTAATCGATGTATTAATATATTCGATATATTAGACGAAATTAGATTTCGACGCGGAATTAAAATCAGATTTTAATTCGGGCAAACGAGTTAATTTAGAATTAATTCGTTAGCGACGTAAATAATAATTTCGCTAGGCGCAATTATTTATTTAAATTCGATTGAATTAACGTCGCGACGTAAGCTCGGTATTTCGGAAATATCGAACCCGAACGCGTGAGTGCACGTGGGCCCACTTTCATTTGGAAACGTGTGGGGCCCACATGACACATGTCATTCTAATGCTTTGCATGTAGATTGTGTACATTGCACTCAATGTCATTGCATGGAGTTTGAGTGTTTGACACTCTAAGCCATTGCATGTTTTGTGTCATAATTTTATTATTAATTTAATAAAATTATGGCATAAATATAAATTGATTTTTGGTAAATCATTTTAATAACTTAACACAATTTTATCTCTCTCAAATTCTCTCATCTCTCTCACGCCCAAGTGTGGCTATTCTTCACTGGTTTTGAACCAGTTTGGGCGTGAATAAGGGAAGCCAGAGTGGTTTTCATTCATGGTGAAAATTCAAGTGCTAGCACACTTTCAAGTCTTGCGAAGGTGGTAGGGAGGTTCGACCATGAGGCGGGACTCATCCGATGGAGTTTGGAGCTTCGTTTTGAGACCCGAAACTGCCAACAGTGAGCATGGACTGCTGCAGTGGGCTTACAAAGGCAGTGCGTTTTTGGACATGATTCGTCTTCAAATCGACATAACCGATCAATGTGAGTATTCCGCTACCTCCGTTGATGTATTCATGCATGTTTTCATGTCTTGATTTGATCTTGGGACCATAGAAAATCTCAACAATGGCATCAAGAGCTAATGTTGCAAGCATGAAATTTTAGGGGTCTAAAATTTGGGTAAATGTGATTTGAGCATGATTTGAATAAATTGCTTGTTTGAGTATGCTTATAACATGTTTAAATTCATTTTGGTTGGACTAATTTGATGAAAAATGATTTGGAATTATTTTCCCCAAAATTAATGCCTTGGCCGAATGGTTTGTGATTTTTTGGATCTTGGATTTTTTTGATTTTTGATTCATTTGATGAGTTAGAATCGATTAGGTTGACGTTAATTTGAATCGAATTAGATTGGATTTCGAATTGGACAAAACCCAAAATCCTTACCATGGCCGAATTGGTGTAATGCCCTAATGTCTTGGTGTTTTTGATTTTGTAACATTGGATGTGTATGAAATCATTTGGGAAGTTAATACGTTGTCGATTGTGTAATTAATCGGATTGAATTCAAATCGGACAAAATAACCTTCCTTGGCCGAGAGCATTAAAGCATGTTTATGGGTTTGATTTTTCAATTTGTATGTTGGACATGTAATAATGAATTAAGCATGATTAATTGGACTAATATGGTGTTTTAGAAATGTTGATTTAGTTGATTGATCATGTAATACACTTTGGTAATTAAATTGGGAAAATTGGATTTTTTGAATTTAATTATTTGGGCTTAATTTTGGAAATTGGATTTAAATGTTGTATTTGGGCCTATTGGGCTTGATTTATCAAGTTTGGTTTAGGCCAAATGGATTGGATCCAATTGGGCCCAAAACCTTGACCATAAAGCCCAAATCCAAGATTGATTTATGGGCTTATGGGGTAAATCCCGGATTGGACTTTGGTTATCGGTTTGATCCGAGTTGACCAAAAGTCCACGCCTTAAGAAATCAATTAAAAGCCCATTGGACTTTAATTGAATTGACGTTGGACGTTAATCGGTCTTTGAGACGCGTTACGATTAGATTTGGAATTTAAATCGTAAAAGTTTATTAAATAAAAGTGTAATATTTAATTTGGAATTGAATAGTGAATTAGTATAAATACATGTTAAATTAGATTTAATGATGTAGTTTAATTTAATTCATGAATTCGTACTTTAAGTACTTATTCGCAAAAACGAGTTTGACTCGAACAAAATCAAATCGTTGTTTGAACATTGGATGATCACTTAATTACAGATTTAATTAATTTGATTAGATTGATTGATAGCATGCTTATGTGTGTGAATACGTGGTTGTGTTGAATGAATAATGTAGATCGGATGGATATTAGACGGTGGGCAATTTTAGAAATTGTTGTAAAAATTCGATTTATTAAATTGGACCTGCGTGTCCAGCCTTATCACCTCTATTCTCTTTGTATTCTCTTCTCACCTATTCCCCTCTATGTATATGAGGTTTCTTTAGAAGTGTAGTGTAACGGGTAGAAGTAATACTAGTGCTAGCTTGAGTGAGAAAGGGAGATTTGATCTAGGATCAATGTGTTAAGTATCCATCCGCATATCATTATTATTATTTTTTCATACTCGCTTTATTATGTATTTAGAATGCATGTTTAAGGGTGTATGATGATGAGACCTTAACATAGATAATTAATTGGTAGCCAATTTGCACGCGAAAAAGCCCTCATTAAATATCATGCGTTTTTTCCTTCCATTGAGTGATTCTTACTCAAGATCCTAGATTGGCAGGGGTTGTTGGCCAAAGTCAAGCCCTTGTCCTTCGAAGATGTGTTTTAATCACGAGGCTTTGTTCCATATCGGTGTCGTGTCCAAGTTGTGGTTTGTTGGCCAAAGTCAAGACCACTTCTTGTCCATTGACATTGATTACGAAGCTTCCATGTCAATGGGTCCGCGCTTGACTGGGATCATTAGGTTTGTTGTGCCAAAGCCAAGGCCTAGTTGATTCAGAGGAAAAAGGTTAGGATATACATTCGATGTATAGACATATATAAGATATATGTTTAGGACTTGGATGTCCACTACTGGATCTAGGAGTTGGATTAGATCCAATTGATCTTCGAGATCTACCTAGTTAATTATCATACAATTTGTTGGCCAAAGTCAAGATTGTGTGATATTTAACGGGATCCTAGCCCACTAGGAAACACGGTTTCCCGAGTACTCGACAGAGGGTTAGAGGCTCGACGAAAAATAGTGGGAGGCAAGTATTGAATTTGCAACATTCGTTCGAATACTCGCTAAACGCGCTCTATATATTTACTTTTACTCGTCATATTAATCAAAAATATTAGTTGGACTAATATTTTATGTTGTTTTAAATATATATATAGTTGGACTATATCAAACTCATTCAATATGTAGTTGATTTTATAATTGGATTATAGTAATCAATATAATTGAATTAAAATGATAGTTGATTTTATAATTAGATTATAGTAATCAATATTAAAATTATAGTTGATTAAATAATTGGATTATTGTAATCATTATATAAATAGTACCTTATTAAATTGATTAAATAGTTGGACTATTGAAATCAAGAAAGAATTGAAAAGTTGAATATTTAAAATATAATCATCATTGGATTAAATGCTTTAAATGATTTAATTTTCAAATTGGGATAAATAATAGGTAATTTATTTGATAAAATAACTTTTATGACTAAGCCCATAATTAAGCAAATAGTAGAGCATAAAATCTTTGGAAGATTTATGTGATGATGACTTTAGTGCTTAATTATTATACTTATCATAATCTATCTTTAGATTTAAAAATATTAAATTGCAATTAATAATTCTTAGAGAATTGATTTGACTATTCTAGTGGAGAGAAGTCAAAGTTTGCAATTGGGCAAGTTGCACAAGGTGCACATCATTTCGATATTCCGAAACCCGGCTTGGCCAAAGGTTTGTGAAATATTGAAATGATAATTGGCATATCCCAAAGTGACTACCATTTGGATATGGAAGACACGAAGGAATTAAAGATAGGGAGAGGCTCTAACTTTAAAAATTTTTGTCAAAGTTATGTTTACTACTAGTATTAAAATTGGACTTAAATACTTAGTGTGGTACATAATACATATATGTATTGACGTTCAGAATCCGCTGTGAGCTGGATACTGGCTTCAAACCGAGATTCTTTTCGAGAATTGGAAACGGGAACGAAAGTCGCTGTTTCGACCGTAGATACCTAAGTTTAGGAACTACCCTTCGGGTGTGTACTTAAATTAGGAAATGTTATAATGTAACTAGTTTGACTAGAGACATTATCTCTATATCAGTGTTTAATCCGATGCGGATAAAACCTTTATATTCTAGAACACTAAAGTGTTTCATTATATAAAGATGATACTGAGATAATACATTAGATGTAAATAACATAATTTATATTTTGAATATAAATAAAATCTCAAACATATAAATGACAAATAAATAGCTCAAATTGATTTGATCAATAGAGACTTATTTGTGGCATTGTTGTCTGGCACACAATTAAACGAGACTCGTATATCCATACTTTTGAAGAGTGGGTACTAGGACTGATTTGACTATTCAAATAAGGTCTACGAATCTAGTTTATTAGGTTAAAAACCTAAAATACTATTTACTGGTAATAGTAAAAGTAAGGGCCACCGATCTGTTAGCCCTATTCATGGTGAAGTAAGTAGGCCCATATCTAGCTAGGCTAGATGTGAACATGAATATTTCGTGACCTTAACGGATGTAGCATCACGTTGTGGTTATGTGTTTCTTTTGAAGAACACAGATCAGAAACTTTTGAAGTTTCGACACGAAGAAAACAAACAGATCGGCTATAGTGTTATTCCGCCACGGTAAGACCGAAATGGAAAATACTTAAGCAGTAAGTTTCATATATAAATGAAAGAGTACGGTGTTCTTTCATGTGAGGACTCCTCCCGAGACACGTCGGTTAGACGGTGTGTCTGAACTAAAACCGAATTTTGTTGGACATGATAAGGTTTATCACGAGTCGCTCTGAGCTACTATTTCCTTCTACAGGATATATATTAACAGTGCAAAACTTATTTAGAATAAGGTTCCATATAAATTTGTTTGACAGATATCATATAGGATATGAACAGGAAAGAAACGAGGTTTCTCATTCCTGATAATTTGGGTATGCCAGGCATAAAGTTTGGATGATACCAAACTAAGAACCCAAATTGGATTAGTGCCAATATAGGTTATCCTAAGAGAAACCATAAGTATAGTACTTATAAATCCCACATGAGAACAATGTGATTGTTGCTCCCATGCGGTTTTTCCTTGAGAGGAATACCGATATGCAGTGGTCAGTGGGAGGATAGTGATACTCAATGAAAATCGGAGTAATACTATTCATAGCACGAAGTCCCTTAATGGAACACAAACAATTCATCTATGATGAATCTGTACCATTAATCTTCAAATACACAAAAATCGGGTAGATCGGATAGAGTCAGAAAACAACTAGGGTATGGGTTTCTGATCTAACCTCATTAAGATGTCAATCTTATGGAGGTGTACCATCCGACTACGTTACAAGGAAGTGATACGAGGTATCGACTCCCTGTTATGGCAAAGTGCCATGAGTCCGAAATGGATTCCATGTATAACGACTATTATGGATACTAGTTGTTGTACCACAAGGCGTTGTGCCTATGGTACATTATACGTCTTCAAGGAAGACATACATGGATGACAACATACCAACTTACAAATCTAGGCTTTTGACGGAAAGGTATCGTTATCAACATTGTGTTAATAACGGTTCAATCTTTTACCTGTTGCCATGGTAAGTCCATTTTGAAGATGCTTGTTGATAACTGTATATTTCATTTATGAAATATGTCAGTTACAAATCAAAATCGCTTTCCTGAAAAGGAAACCTTTTGGAGGATGTTTACAACATCCTGTCGATTTTGTATAACCAACAAACAAGTTTGCGGGTTATTCGATCCATGTTTGGATCAAAGCAAGCATAAGGTTCTTGGAACTGACGTTTTGAAATAATCATAATGGTTTATGATTTAACTCAAAACGAAATAATTTTGTGTATATAAGGAGGTTAGTGGGAGAGCGCACTGACAGTGAAATTCCCATAAAGCAATTGGTGAAAGCTTGGCTTTCATAGATATTCTTTCAATAGAAATTCTCCGTAGAATTCTGGGGAGTAACAACCTTTATTCAAGGAATAAAGATCTACTGGGATAGATTTGGAGTTGGTTAACACTCTCTGGGAAATTGTACATTTAAAATGTACTTGTATTGGTGTCTCATACGCTTCGAGCATATGGAGTCACAATTGGGTCAATCCAAGTGATAGTCACTGGATTGAACATTAAGAACATCTGTTAGTATCTGAGAGAACTAAAGATGTTGTCTTAAACTATGGAGAATGAGAACTTGAAGTGACTGGGATCACTGCTAAAAGTTTTCCAAACAATTATATACTACTGCGGTACTATAAAGTTTGAATAACGGGACAGTGAGCTGGAAATCTTCCGAGCAAGATAACTGTTGCCGAATAAACAACAAATGCGGATTATTGCTGCAGCTGAGGCAGCAATAGAAGCCATTTGGGTCGATAATAATCTAATTAGATTAGATATAGTTCTGTTAGCAGCTGAGCTAGGCGTCAGCACAAGGCTAAAGAATTAAAGGTCTCATCAACGATCCAGATATATACTTCTATATCATCTGATTCGTTCGGATCATACATCGTGGCGATGTGATATCGTGTAAATCGCGTCAGACGATAATTAAGCAAATCCGCTGATGAAAACCTTCCTCAGCAATTTGAGCGAATTGTACATAGTTCGGGTGTTAGACACTCGAGTGACTGGCTATGTGCCAAGTGGGAGATTGTTGGACAAAATGACCCATAGCGTCACTATTTGCACAGATCATTGTGTTGTTGTAGCAAATTAACTATGTGACAAGGAAATTGCACTCTCATCATTTGTGATTAGATCACCATAGATATATAAATGAAGAGAGGTCCCTATGATTAGTTCCTGGATTGAGATGATATGAGACAGTATCAGTCCACGAAGGATTAATCATTAAATATCCCTAGCCGTAGTATTATCGAGACTGGACATCGATAATGCGGAATAGGCTAGTATTGCACTTGTGCGCGTTGTGAGGGCACAACGGCATAGTTCCATATATATAAGTATTGGATACTTGTGCAAGTGCGATAGGAGGTCGTGTTTCACACGATGGTACGGAAACAGCTTCGCTCTGGATAGACCCCTCGGAATCCCATTGGTATTATGAATATGTGTCTATGGGAGGCCGAAATCAAGGTAGGTGTGTATAGTCTTAACCTGAGACTTACATCGCTAATGCTTACGACAATCGATATACTTTAGTTGAGGTCGTCTAGGACTGTAACCGGTTCTGTGTACGCCAATGCCGGGTATATTGAGAATCGTAGTGTATTGGATGTGATGTCAAGACGGAAGTATCACTCCAGTCATAGTGGAGATGAATGTCACGCAGGATACGGTATTAGTGCTCTTAAGAGATGCGCATCCAATCGTGATATTATGACCAGGTCATGAATATCCGATTATAGAGACTAGTTACCAGACATCCGATATGTGTTTCGGACGGGGCAGACACTTATCCAGCCCCAGCCCTAGCAAGTGACTATCCGATACTGGGCCGATATGCACAATACATTAGTATACTACGCTTGATACAGATCTTAATATTCTTAAATGGATATGTCCGGAGAATTGGGTAGACTTGGTGCTTTGCTAGGAGTCGACCTTGTCTCGTAAATCGGTAGAACGTAGTACTTGGTACGTACGTGATTCGGATACTCCGACGACCGTATTTACTGCCAGATTATCCGGGGATCTCATGGGTCGCTTCCCGATAATCCACCGATGACGCACAACTCGCACTCTTGAATAATCTGGGATTATATATAAGAGAGAGAGAAAATTAATCTAGGATTAATAACGGAGATGTTTTATCCGGGATAAAATGTCGTCTAAAGAGAGAGAGAACGATTAATTCAGAATTAATCGATGTATTAATATATTCGATATATTAGACGAAATTAGATTTCGACGCGGAATAAAATCAGATTTTAATTCGGGAAACGAGTTAATTTAGAATTAATTCGTTAGCGACGTAAATAATAATTTCGCTAGGCGCAATTATTTATTTAAATTCGATTGAATTAACGTCGCGACGTAAGCTCGGTATTTCGGAAATATCGAACCGAACGCGTGAGTGCACGTGGGCCCACTTTCATTTGGAAACGTGTGGGGCCCATATGACATATGTCATTCTAATGCTTTGCATGTAGATTGTGTACATTGCACTCAATGTCATTGCATGGAGTTTGAGTGTTTGACACTCTAAGCCATTGCATGTTTTGTGTCATAATTTTATTATTAATTTAATAAAATTATGGCATAAATATAATTGATTTTTGGTAAATCATTTTAATAACTTAACACAATTTTTATCTCTCTCAAATCTCTCATCTCTCTCACGCCCAAGTGTGGCTATTCTTCACTGGTTTTGAACCAGTTTGGGCGTGAATAAGGGAAGCCAAGAGTGGGTTTTCATGGTGAAAATTCAAGTGCTAGCACACTTTCAAGTCTTGCGAAGGTGGTAGGGAGGTTCGACCATGAGGCGGGACTCATCCGATGGAGTTTGGAGCTTCGTTTTGAGACCCGAACTGCCAAGACAGTGAGCATGGACTGCTGCAGTGGGCTTACAAAGGCAGTGCGTTTTTGGACATGATTCGTCTTCAAATCGACATAACCGATCATGTGAGTATTCCGCTACCTCCGTTGATGTATTCAGCATGTTTTCATGTCTTGATTTGATCTTGGGACCTTAGAAATCTCAACACTATCCTTAAGGGCAAATGGGGAATAACTTAAGTCTAATTATGTCTGTAGTCCCAAACCGGTCATGGAAGGTTGCTACAACCTCTTCAAACTCTCTAATATGCACATAAGGGTTCTCGTTCTCCAAACAATGAAAGGTTGGGAGATACTGTATCATTCCAGGTTTAAAATTATATGTGGTGCATTAGGAGGAAACATGATGCATATTGTGTAGTTGTGCGAGTAGGGTGGAGGTACTCTTCGAGAGACCTAATGGGTAGTCTCTCATACTCATTCATGCTATGTGTGCTAGATGTAGATGGTGTGGCAAAAAGATTGTCAAATAAACTTTCTGAATCAAAGTTTTTTTCTTCAATCTTAACAAATCTATCAAACCTATCTCTATGTCTAGGCATGCAATTAAACACGAGTACGACTACAAACAAAAAGAATTAACTAAAAGTAAATAAATAAAAAAATGAAAACTGAAATAAAATAAATAATTAAAGAAGGAACGAAGTTACCGCTTTGTTGTTGACCAAGCAAACCCGTTCATTTAGATTGTAAACCGTCTCCCCGGCAACGGCGCCAAAATTTTATTACGCCCAAATAGTACTCACGGTTATCGTAATATAGTTGGGGTGTCGATTCTTAGAGAGATGGTTACAAGGAACTAATTTACTTAAACAAAACGTTAGCTGTGACTTAATTAAATAGAAAGATTGAATTGGCAATTTAAACTAAATATTATGAAAAGTGTGCAGGAATTATCAATAGAGAGAAACAACAAAGCGTCAGGAATCCCTCTTGTATCAAGTTCCTATATTCAATTATTGATTCATATATGCAAGTTGGTAAAACACAATCTCTGGATTATAAATCAAAAGATAATAAAGAACAATGAATCATCAAATGTATTAAACATTAAAAAGCATTCATAAATCAACAACATGAATATAAGAGTTTAAATACAAGAGTTCATCATTAGTTTTGCCTAGGAGATTAGTTCTCCATAGAAGAAAGAGACACAACCTGAAGAGATTGCAGCAGCATCCTGTCTGGTATGAAGTTTCTTCGTTCATCAATCTCAAATATGTTTTAATCTCTTTGTTATGTGTTTTCTCTATTTTTCTCTCTGTTTCTCCTCTCTTTTAGGGTTTTGGACGAGCTTGGGTTTATATAGAGAAGTCCTGGAGTCCATATATGCGTAAAAAAGGAACTAAGTAAAACCCTGGAAAACGTATATGTGTCATGTGTCGCGACACGTGGCCGAGCTTGCAGGATTATGATTCCTACATTTCTGCTCGTTTCCTGCGTGCTTCCGATACATATGTAAGGTCGTAAAACATGTGTAATTGCTCCAATATCCATATTCCATTGCTTCTTAATAACAAAGCACAAAATAAACTATAATTAAGATTAAACACATGATAATCAAATTGAATTAGTAATGTTCAAAGTACATATTCATGCATTTATCAATTCCCATTTAACTTCACCATTTCGGGCATTTAAAATTGAGTGGGCAATTGTTACTTGAAGGCCATGACATTATAGTCCATCAAATTCTCATGATTCCCTTTCATTTTTTGGGTCACCGCCTCCATCTGCTCCTTTAGCTTTTATAGTTCAGGGTCAGCCTCCCTCTTGGCCATTTTTCTTACTGCATAGTTTGCCATATCTTCATCATCTAGGGTAGGAACTTCCTCATCATTACTCTCGGGCTCCTCAAGCCTCTTTTCGCTATACTCGGCCCCCGTCGCTTAAGGTGTTGGTTGAATTATCGTCAGGTTGGCAAGGACATTGAGCACAGTCTGCAGGTGCTCTGCTGGTTGAATTATCGTCAGGTTGGCAAGGACATTGAGCACAGTCTGCAGGTGCTCTGCCTTCTTATTAACGATGGTTTTCAATTTAGCTACCCGGAAGCGTCCTTGTTGGCCATTTGCACTCCACTTGTCATTGTATTCTCGACTAGTCTTCCATTCTCCATAACCTAATGCTCCACTATGATTGCTGTAATCACAATGGGTTAGCATGATGCATGAAATGCATGATATATATATATATATATATATATGCATGAGATGCATGGAATGTATGGCTTCTTCACACGATAACATACATCATTCCAACTATATCTCACCTCCACATGTGGTTAATCTTTCCTAGGTTTGGCTTAGCTCCTCCACCAACGGGGGGGTACATGAGCTCGTTCTCTCTTATGCTAAGAGGTGAACCTTGGCTACCTCGGTTCTTTTCCATTGTTAGAGAACAAAAATTACCCATTTATAATGTGACTAAGCCTACTATGGGAATCATGCCATTTTCATAGAGCGATGAATTGGACCCTTGGTAATCATGGTTATTTTAGATTAGGCTTGAAAGCATTTAAGTATGCTCAAATGAGCCTAAAGTAAGGTGTGTCCCTTCATTGGATGAAAATCAAGTATAGGCATCAAACTCGTGTTTTTGACACCTTTGGGATAATAATTAATCGGTCTAAGTCCAATATAGTTTGCATACAATGTGGCACATGAACATTTCAAAGCACTCAGTGTAATTATCATGGAACGCGAACTTGTCCCAATTGAAAGGCCCAATAAGTTTTTTATTTCATGGTAAGAGGGTTGGATTACCTTAAATGGTTATAGCCCATACACAAGCATTATGTAGGCTCATTCCTAGGGAAAAACAACTCTGGCTTCTATATGAGCTTAATAGGGTAAGGCTTGGGCTCTTATTGGAAGGATTGTCCACAACTAGGTCTCCCCACTCAAGGGTTCGAATGACCAATGAACGCTCTTTTTATACCTCGAGGGTACATGCCAACTAGTGATGGGTATCATCATGCAATGATCCACAGCCTTGAATGAAAGCGATTTCTCAATGTGTGATATTATTGGAGCTTATAGGGTATGTAAAATAATGAAGACATGGTTAACGTCAATCTCACCATAGATACTACAAGGTATTTTTTGAGGACGATTTTCTATCCCTAGTGGAGTCGCCATCAGAAGAGTGAATCGAGATTTCCCGCTATGCCTATGACGTCGGCGACCATGACACGATTGTGTTCATAGCCCGTAGAGAATACAATTAGCCCACGGGGGACTAATCGGAGAATAATAGAGTCACCACCTATTATAAGATAATAGGAATGATTTAAGGCCGTACTACCCCATTAGAAGGTTGACCTTAAACCCGTTTGGGTTCGAAATCATCCCTTAGTGATGTCACTATAATATCAAGGTTTGAAAAGAGATATCACCATGCCTTATAATGCAAACATCATGCAAAGTAATTTAAAACACTCAAAAGAACAAACATAATTTAAAATCAAATCATATTGTTCAGAGAGTAGTATCACAACAATAAAAGAAAATGAAATTAACTATGGCTGGTCGGACATGGAATGGCCGGTCAGAGGTTTCTTTTTGGATGTGTGTCCGGCCGAGCTTACTGGAAGTCCAACCAGATGTGCAGTGTAATCTAAGATCATAAAACTCATTCAATAATAAGAAAAAGATAAACAAGTCTAATAAGATAAATAATAAATAAACGGGAATGAATTCATGCTAAATATACAAAAATAGTAAAAAAGGCATGTATAAATACAAAGAAATAAAACACATATTCTTTCATTGGTATGTGGAGTTGTATCCCAAGTAAAAACCACACTACCGTCCATTCACATTCTTCTATGGAATTTACGTATGGGTTTCCATCTTATATACCACCGGAAAGTGTTCTGCCGGATATAGCCTTATATATGGCCGGAGTTAATATATGACTAGTGTATGTCCGGCCAGACATGTAGTACATCCGGACGGAGATACTGTGTCAAAATAGTAAATGTGAAATCGAGATTTAATGGCCATCAAGTCTTAGCTTAGATGTATCTCGGCTCCGAAAACACGTCTGAGAGTTTTGGCTGGTTTTTGGCTTTATCAACTAGAGAGATTTAAAAGGGTTTTAGATCTTTTTTTTTGCTATTAGGTGTGTGTATTTCACTGATGTTTGACTATGGATCAATTGGAAGCTACAAAATTCAAATTCAGAAAGAATGTTAATTGTTTGTGTGAAGGTCCTCCATTTTATAGTGATGGTTACTTAGTTTCGGAAGGAAATAATCTCTTTTAAAGAGGAAACTATCAATAAGGCAATCGATAGTTATGGAAGGTGTTAATATAGAAAGGAAGATAACTTGAAAATGTTTAAGGTGGAAATGATCTGATTTTATGGAATTGGCAAATAATGAAAGAGATTGAATCCTTCTGCAAAACTAGAAATGTGACGCATGTCCGGCCGAATGTGAAGGTGTATCCTTCTGGAGGTGATGATTATCTGCGGCCGGACTTAGGGTTTTATATCCATCCGGATATATATGGTTTCTCTCTAGTATTAGACCTTACAATCTTCCTTAACTCTCATACAATGCCCCTACAAGAGACTCATCATCGGGTCATACAAAAATACAATGCCTACATCTATTCACTTAAGATATAGAATACATATGCTTTTGAGTTCAAGGCATACCCCATAAACCTATATTTAATTGACAAATAATCTAACTTGTTGGTTGGTGGGTGTGTGAAAAATGCATCATATCCCCGAAATCTCAAATAATTGAGAAAATATAATTTCCCAAACCATAGCTCATATGGTGTTTAACTAACAGATTTGGAGGGAACTTGATTGAGCAATAGTGTAGCGGTTTCTAGTACCCTCTAAAAAGAAAGAGGAAGACCGATGCATGACATCATGGAACATACCATATCTAAATATGCATAATTCAATTTTTAAATTATTTTGATTTAAATCACATATTATAAATTGTCTTGCATATCATTGATTACTTGTGTGCATTCAGGCTCAGCGTATGAGTGTCATACACAAAAGAATTTAAGTATGAAATTAGTAATATAAAATAGTCCATAGTGAGCAAATAAAGCGGGTACTTTATTTATGGTTTATCTATAGTTGTGGTACATTCTATAAATGTATGACGACCTTGATCTGGGATCGTTCATTAGGTGACATGAGAATGGAGGCACCTTATATGATGTGATCATATACAACTGGACTCAGACATAAATGAATTTATTATAATATCCGTTAAATTAAAAAATCATTCCAGTCTACTAGATGGTCATATATGGATTGATCTGAATCCTGAGTGTACTACGAACTCCTGTATGGCAGGCTATAACCTTTGATTTACAAAGGTGAGGCTGGTGAAGAAATCCCGACCAATAGCTATGTACTGTGGGGACATAGTTTGGTATGTGGCTGGAGATGTTTTACATAGACATGAAGTCCAGTCCTTCTTGTGAGAAATATATGAGTATCTTCCTTAAAGGTTGATTTGGTACTTGAACGGTTAGAGCGTTCAAGTCTTTCTATTACGAATAGAAAGATTAATATTCATAATAGTTATGAATAAATCGTTCATTAGAGAATCAATGGTACTAAGGAAATAATAATTATGGGGTATAACAGATATTTTGACCCGGCTCAAATTATGAGATACTCATTGAGGGTCAATTTGTATGTAATGACTATATCGATGGACACCGATGTAATTTGGCTTATGTAAAATATCTACAACGACGAGAGTGCAGTTTAGGTAATTAATGGAATAACCTAAAGTTAATAATTCAGAATATTTGATCAAAGATTTTTACTTCATATCCCGAGATTATTAGTGCTCGGAACTGTATGTCCATTTGGTCCCCGTGCTAGCTTGATATAATGTAGCAGATTAAATATAATTGGATAGTTCAATTATAAACTCACATGCTTTATAATTATTAATATAATAAATAATTCAAGTCACAATTGAAACTTATATTATTTTTATATAAAGTTTTTTCCAAAATATTATGAGATATTAATTTAATGGTTTTAAGATTTTGTAATTATTGAAGTATAATTTTATGATTTAATTTAATATTTGAAATGAATGAGTTTGAAATTTATTTTAAAACTCATTATTTCAAGATTGGATGTTGCAATTTTTTTATAGTAACATGTTTAATATCTTTTTTAAGACATTAAATAAATAAAAAAATCAATTTGATGTTACAAAATATGGAGGCCGAATTGCTAGGGTTTGGAAGGTTAGTTTTGTAATTTTTTTAACTCTAATTAATCTAACCATAACCCTAACTATAAAAAGAAAATTTTATTTTCTATTTATAATAATCTTATATTTGAAAAAACCCTAGCCACCCTTACTCTTATTTTTTCTCTCAAGAGTTGAAAGGAAGAAAATAAAACGAAAAAACTTTGTGTGGCCTCTAATCTCTAAATAGTTTAGGGATTGATTTTATGAGTAAATACCACTCTTCCTTTTGCTGGTAACGAGTCATAACACAGAAGACCATTCAGAAATCAAAGCAAAATCTCATTTTTCTTGTTGTTATTGTTCTCAGCAATTAGCAGAAAAAAGAGCTCATTGCCGCATCTTGTAGCTTGTCATTTGGCTCATTGTTGTGTCATGTTTTTATGTAGTGACTTGAACAAAAAAGAGGGCTGGTTCGAGGTTATTTTGTGACTGTTTTGGAGTTGAAAAATGGACCAGATCTTTCTGTCTAATTTGTGCCAAAATAGTGAGCTATGTAATGTGTGATGTGCGATATTTTGGTGTTCCAAACATGCGATCTGATTTGTTGCTAAACAAAGGGTTTTTTCATGTTGAAAAATAAACCAGAAACAAAAGCTAAAATGGCTAGTCGTTTCAGCTTAAGAGGGGAAAATGCAGAAAAATGTTTCAAGGTCGATTCTGATGCCTAAAGACGTTTCTGCTGCGCAAGGAGTTGATTTATGAATAGTTCGTGCAATGGTTCATTCATTTGGTATTAAGAGCGAGGTTGAAAAATGCTCTTAACCCTCTTATTAATTTAAAGTTTCATTTTTTTGTTTCTAATTATTTATATGTGATATATATATATATATATGCATATTTTGAGTAGGCACATTTTATTATTTTTGTTCATGTGATAAATGTATTACATGGGTAGTAAATATTTCCTGCTCTTATTTTTATGATTTTTTTTTTGGGAAATGTAAGGCCATAAGGCTAATTTTGCCAGTGTTATAAAATTATAACTTTTATGAAACTTTTGAGTTGTATCCATATTTAATATAAATTGTGGAGTTGTTGCCGTCAATGATGAAATATGGAGTTGGGCAGTAATTGAACAATGTTTGGTATATATGTGGATTATGATTATGGGAAGTTATGGTAAGCATAGGTGTGGTGAGTTCGACGACATCGTGTGGAGGTAATGACCACACGATAGTATGCTTACGAACCAAAACGCTTATGTGGTCCCAATTGTTTAAAAAAACATTTTGATGCGCCGCCTCGAGGCGTCGGTGCGTCGAGGCGGCCGCCTAATTCGCCTAAGCTAATTTTTCCGCCTTTCGCCGAGTGAGGCGGCCGCCTCAGCCCGCCTCGCGCCGACTCGGAGTGAGGCGGGCTGAGGCGGTTGCCTCACATTCAGCCTTTTTTTTTGTTATCACACTGAAACGACGACGTTTTGGGGGTGCCAAAACGTTGTCGTTTTGGCGTCTTTATAAACAAAAAAAAAGGCATCAGCTTTACGGTTTCTCAGCTTCGTCTCTTCCTCGTGTTCATCTCTGACCTTCCATTAGGGTTTCTCAGCTTTGTCTCTTACCTTCCTCGTCTCTCAGCATCAGCCTCTCTTCTGCGTCTCTGTTGTGCGTCTTCTTTGTCTCTGATTTGCGTCTGGTGATAATCAAAAATAGCATTCGCATCTGGTTTTTCAGCTTCGTCTCTGCATTAGGTAAGTCTTTTCTGAGAAAAATGAAAAAAATCGAAACTTTGAAATGAGTTTAGGAGATGTCGAGCTTGAGTGTGGAGCCATGTGAAGGAGAGACGCTGTTTGTTACTGTTTTTGAAATTCAAAAATCAGAGGTATAAATTGCAAGATATCTCTGCTGAATTGAGTTGCCAATTTTCATTTTCAGAATCTGAGTGTTGAAAGAAATTGATTGTGAATTTGTTGTTAATCTTCAAAATTAGATTCCGGCATTCATCAAACGAGAGCATGAGTTTCTTTTTTTAGCTTACTATCTATTTGATTGTTAGTTTCATGTCTAGTAATAAGGTTCGTCTATTATTCATACATAGTTTTTTTCTTTTTCCCTTTCTATTGGGTTAATTTAGGTTTGTATTATGTTCATTGTGGTGTTGTAATGATGTATATGTATAGATAATTTGATGTCTAAAGTTGCGGCTCTGTTTTTCCAATTTTCGGATCGAGGCGGGCGCCTCGAGGAGGTCCGCCTCGCACCTCAATGGTCGGCCTCCTTAAGGCGCCGCCATGTATTTTTAAACATTGGTGGTCCATAGTGAGCACACAACTACTTGAAGCGTCATAACCAAATATTGCGAAAATTATTACTCTAAGGAGTAATATTGCGCAATTCATTCTGTGGAGTAAGAGTTGAAAACCAAGAGATGCCTTGGTAATTATTGTATTAATTAGATAAGTACAGAAAAATATGAGTCCAGTCAATATAATTTTTGTTATACGTATGTTTATTTCGAAATGTTTGAATAACATGTCATATAGTAGAGGGTGCCTACTCATGCATTTTCACATGATATACATGCATGAATATTCTAATCATAAAATTTGATTTTATAAAATTTAAAGAGGTTAAATTGGAATATATTATGCTTAAAAATAAATTAAATAGTTTATTTGTTTTTAAAGGTTTAAAAATTTGAGATTCAGATTAATTATAAATTGACTATTTAAGCGCATTATATTTTTCCTTAATATATCGGATGGAAATCCGAACATAAATTCCATAGCCGATTCCGAATGGATGGTAGTGTGGTTTGTACTCGGGATATAATTCCATGTATCATTGGAATTTATAAAATGCTTATATATTAATTAAATAGATTAATTAATATTGTCCAAAATATGAAGTTCGGATAATTAAACATGTTAGTGAACTAAATTTTAAGAGTTAAAATTTAATAGGTCACTAGAGCTCACATAATTAAATTAGTTTAACTAAGTCCTATTAGTTTAGATTAATGAAGAATTAGTGTATTAAAAATTTTAAAAGTTAAAATTGGATATATCACTAATTTTACACTATTATAAATTAGGTTATGTTTTAGTCTCGCATAAACTAATAGATACTAGTGGATTAAACTATTAGATATTTTAAAAATAACAACATTAATTTTAAAATAGTGAGTGAGAGAGAGATATACGATAATATATCCTGTGATATCTGTTGTTAGTTCAATATCGTGAGATTCAAAATGCGCCTCAAGAAGGTTTTTTTTTTCTTCCCTCTACGGATGTTGTCCATTTTGGGTCAATATTAAGATCGAATTCCCAAAAGATAAGAATTCTAGATGTATCTGGTGATTTGACCTACCCTATAGTGGCACTTCACTATTTAAGTCCATGAGTTCCGAAATAACGGGTTACACTCACAGAGGAATGATTAAATACTAATCAAAATCCCTCAATCGAATCAAACAGTGGTTGATTAATATATGAATGCCTGATTAGTTTTGATGATTTCGATTTTGGAACTTGATTTAAAAATTTAGAAACTTTTGTTTTCAGAAAGATTTGTTTTGAATAAGTTCGGTTTTAAATTGGTTACCTTGTGTTTTGGCTTTTGTTGACATGTGATATTGACTGCTTGAAATCTGTATTATGATTTCCGTTTATGATCATGGATAGAATTGACCGTGCGGAATTTGTATTATATTTTCCATTTCTGATAATGGATAGTATTGACTGTGTGGAATCTGTATTATATTTTCTGTTTCCGATGATTGATAATATTGACTGTGCGGTATTTGTATTGGTAATGTGTGTGTTCAGTTTTTTAGGTCATTTGGTTCGTGTCACAATAGTTTTGGTTAAGGTATCCGTTCGGATGGAATTCATCTCATACTAATTCTAAAATATGTAATGAGTCTCGTATGTAATCAGTTTGCTATTAGAGATTACGGTGCGATTTTATGTAGAAGATTTGGAAACATGTATAAGTTATATTTTTGAGTTTGTATATGTTTATATGTATTTTGGGTTTTGAACGTTCAAAGAGTTTTGCGTATAAAATTTGTGATTCGTATCAGTTATACCTCATGAACTCGGTTTTTAGATCAGTATACATATATTTAATTTCAGAGGACTTTGTATATGGAGAGTGTAAAGAATAGTACAGAGATTGAAAGATTTTCTGTACAACATGTTAAAAGCTTTCTAACAACTTATATTTATATGATTATGTATATATATGTACTATTATCAAGGTTTATTCTCATCTTTTATGGTATGAGTGTGGTTACTTATTGAGTTTCATAAATCACACCACAACAGTTTGCCAATTTTGCAGGTTGGCAACCAGATCGATCAGCCACACAAGCTTTTCGGAAGCATGCCCAAGATGACAGATCAACCAAGCTGCAGTCAGCAACTGTAGAGTCTATGGAGATGTCGTAAGAGTCTAGGATTTATGTTAGTTATTTTTTGAATCATGTAATGCACGCTATTTAATGTATGTAAATAAAAGATTTAATTTGTACCAAGATTATAGGCACAGAGCCCTTGAGTATTGATGTTGAGAATTGATATCTTGGGTTGATACCGAAGGTCCTTTTTGCTTATCTGAATTTTATTACAGGTCATTTTGGTGCTGGAATGTGTTCCAGGTTGTCTAATTTTTTGGTGCGTCGTGTCCATTTTTCATTAGAATTGAGACTCGGAGAGACGGGTTATTCATATCTCTTACAGGTAGCATCCTGCCTCTGATGGGATGTTACAGATTTGATATTAAAGTAAAAGGTTTAGATGTCAGTGACTGCAACTTCAGTGTGTCTAATTTTTTTGAGTACGTTTTCTGTTATATATAGACCATATAGGTCTTATGTATGCAATATGATTTGATCTCTCTGGTATATGATATAATGTGTTATGATTTGGATTGGATATTAATAAGGTTTATTTGATGTATATGGTCTGGCATGATATGATATGGCTTGGATTCATTACAGACGGAATGAATTCCATGTGATTTGATGTGATACGAATTGATTCGATTTGATTTAATGTGTTTTGATGAGATATAAATGGGTTTGTTATGGATTGAATGATTTCGTGTGATTTGACGTAATTTGAATTGATATATTTTGATTCGATATGGTTTGATCAAATTATGATCTGGATATGTCTAAAACCTCCCAGATGTATGAGATCTGAAAGGATTTTATTTCAGTACGATCAAAATTCTTCTAAAGTACGAGTTCTGATTTGAGTTTGATGATGTATTGATTTTATTTGATATGAATTGATCGATTTCGTTATGATTTGACTTGAGTTTGATATGATGTGATATTGTTTGTCTTAACATGAAATGTGTAACTTTTGACGACTTATAGAGTAAGATAGCTCATGCATAAGGATAAGATGATTTCAGTATGTGCGTTTAACTCCGATTGATCATATATAAAGACATGGAAATTTCGAGTATGAAATTTTTATAATGAGGGGTGAATGTAATATCCCGATTTTCTATAATAGTTTAGGAAGCTCTCGGATTAAAGTTTAGGGCTCAGAATAAGATGATATTGGAGAATAAGATTTTAAGCATTGAAAAATATGTTGGATTGTTTTAAAGTAGGATTTCGCCGTATTGAAAATCGAGTAACTCGAAATGATCGGTTACTCGTATTTTCAGATATTTTTATATGGCAAATTTTTATTGTTTCGACTATAAAAATAGCAAACGAACTCCGATCAGGATGATTTTTAATCTGTTGGAAAAAAATTCGAAGAGAAATAACTTTTATGTTGAACACTTTTGTATTTGCAATTTCACGGGGTTATTTTGTAAATTTCAGAAATTTCATAATAAATACTTATAATTTCTGGAATTTGCAAAAATGGCAAACGTAAACCACTTCCCTCACCGACCCCTTCAAGCGTGAGAGAGAGAGACAGTGGCTGATGCCCAAGATCTGGTCCGCGACGGAGCATGCTAGGATGCCCGGCCACCGTGCGTTAATTAGTGTCCAGTAGTGGGCCCATGGAGATCGAAAAATGGCTGAAATGGTGGGCAAATACGGGGTCTTTCATGTCTCAATCCTGGCTCGTCGTTTTGATCAACATGTCAAGCCACCCGCAAATTGAAACCCTTGGAATGTACTACGAGGTGTCACTATCGGTTTTGTCAAACAGCGCACGGTTTGATGCAAATTGAGGAAGAAATAGACGGTGAATAATGATACCCATTTGAACAGTAGATCTTATTCGAATTTTGAGGATTCCAATGAATTTTTGGAAGTGTTGGGAGTCCACTAGTACCTTTAGAATTTCAGTATGACATCCCGGTAAAAATCTCACCATATTATTGAAGTTAGTTTGTATTCAGATGTTTTCATTAGTGTCGTAGAGTAATGTATTGACTTGTATTGAATTGGATAAGTTAGAATATATTGAATTTATGTTGTTGGCAAAAATTCGAGCAAAAGCAGGACTAATTAGACCGATCCGATCGGTTATGCAAGTTTTCGGTAAAATCGAATTTCGTGTGTATTGTGCTTTGATAAATGTAATTACGGATATGACTTAATTATGATGATATGATAATATTTGATTAATTCTAGAGAGGTTCAGAGGGCTCAGATGATGAGAACCTGCTTAAAACAAGCTAAGCAAACCCACACGAGATTAAGATCGTTCCTAAGAAAACCAAGACAGTGCGAAATCAAAACTCTGGACCTCTGAAGAGCAAGCAACAAAAACCTAGAGTGCTAAGGGGGCGCCACAAAAGGGTTCGAAAGCCTTTGATAAACCAAAGTCAATGAGAATAAGTTGAGGGTTACTCAAGTCTTAAGAAAATAGTGATTTTTATTGAAAGGTAGGTTTTTTCGTTACAATAAATAATGCCCCTTTAAATAGGTGGCTAACCTTAATTCTACCCAAACATAATAAAACCCTAGTAAAATCCTTTAATTTTCGTGCGTATGTATTCTAATTTAATTAAAGTTCAGCCCAGCACTTAAACATAATATAACCATAAAAATATATAAAATATAAAAGTTGTAGGGATAATTGGACTTTGATGTAAACTATAAAGTTGTAGATCCATGCAGCTTATTTCCAATGCAACTTGAATCACCAAAATTGGACATCAGATGAGAAAGGTACGGCTAAAATACGAAGACTGCACAAATCTCACTACCGCTAATGTACTATTTAGAAATTAAACCCAAAATCAATCAAGGCAACCCATGCACGTCCAAGACCCATTTCATTATTGCCTTAGACATAATAAAGTCTTCATATAAAGTCTCATGCATAGCCCAAACTTCAGAACCCAAGGACTCTTCCAAATCCACTAAATTGACCTAAATACACCAATCTGACCTAGCCATGCAATCAGCCATAACTTCAAGTAAACTTGGCCCAACAAACGGAGCTCATTCTGGATCACATCATTCTCCCTCTCTTGAAAAGGATTCGCCATCGAATCCGAATCTAGATCATAGATAAAAATGACAAGATCAATGTGACGATAATCTTGGAACAAAATAAAATCACATGTAAATTAATGGTTAAGGTGAGCAAAAGTCAATAAAGCCAATGAATGACTTTTTTTCAATACTTTTCCCATCTTAATCTCTCAATTCCTACTCTCATTCTTAACTCCACTTGCAACTCCAAAGAGATTCTCAACTAAATTCACATTTGAAACCTCATTTAAAACAAACTTAACATATCTATGTCGCTTCCTCAAATAATCAACACACCCATCCACAATCTGATCACACTCTACATATTCGGCCACATGCACTTTTTGCACCTCATAACTCATGGCCTCACAACCAAATTCAGATTGCTCCACATGATATTCACCTTAAACAATAACTTCAAACACCTCATTGGCATTATGAGCAACCAAATCAGCATCACTAAAGTTATCGCTCACATCAATATCATCACCATCATCAACATCATCAACCACCTCACTCTTATTCATAGAAATTGTTGGGGTTTTGGGCAAAGGGCACAACGGAAGCGCTGTTCGGGTGAAATCATAATTTTGAAACTTTTTCAAATTACCGAATAAATTATTCAATATCTAATATGAATAATTTATTCCTATTTAACCTAAATATGTTTATTCGATATCAAATAACGACATAAACAATTAAGAAATGTCACGAAACGTTTACAAAAATGTTTTTCCGCAAAATGACTTAAAATGCGTTTTTCACCGAACTGACCACCCAACACTTATGGGGACTGCCTAGGTCAGCCCCAATAGTGTTAGGGCAGTTCATGGACTACCCGAACAGTGACCAATTCACTATTTGGACAGCCGTCACCTAGTTGGCTCAAAAGTCACCGGGTAACGCCGTATTTCGCCGTATTTCGCTTATTTCAACTCCGAAATACTTTCTGAAAATTGTTCCAACTCCCAAAACACATCCAATATATTCATAAGACATATTTTCATCACCAAAATATCAGATATTCCAGGTCTGAAATAGAAAACAAAAATGCCAATTTTTCATGCTTTAAATCCAAATTTTCAAGATTAATCCAATTAATCAAAACATCAACTAAAGTTTAATTAAATCATGCCATGTGTACAAATAATAATTTGACAAATTTCATAACATTTATGAAAAAAGTTTATTAATTAATCATTTAAATAATTAACAATTAAATATCCAAATAATCAATTAATATAATTATTATTATATATGTATTTTTATTTACAATAAATAACAAATACATATATTTATGGCATGTGTCAAAAAACTCATTTGACGAATAATTAATGTGTATCTATTCGTATTATGTATCAAATACAAATACACAATAATTACGATTGGCCGAAATCCCCTAATGCATGTGTTATCGTTTAACCGATTAAACGATTCGAATTAACACACTTAATCCGATGAAGTATTATGAATAATCCATATTATTTGTATCGTGTTGCCCAAATGCTCAACAAGTACACTTCATATTGTGGGACTCTCTAAGTTTGGGTTTATCCGTCACGAAATCCAATTTCGTGTCCATAATCCACCCATTCATGGATTATGATGACCACGGGTAATCTCGCTAAACTATGCAAGCTGAGGTCATTACATACGTATAATCCATCTGTCACAGGCTATCCATATTATACCTGGGATATAGATAAAAACTTCAAATCTGTTCGGTATAATATAGTCGACTTTCAATTTATGATCTCTAAATAACACTCGGAACTGATTTCCGAAGTTATACCACATCCATGGATTTACTAGATCGCAAACAAGTGTAAGATGTATATGCCATGTACACAGGACTGACGAATTCTATCTTGATACGCATTGGATATCATGAGCATCAGTCCACACCCAACAAACAGGCGAATGTCTGATCTTAATAGATCGGTGACGTGACTGCCATCAAAGTGTGGAGGATAACTCATATATCCCACTGTGGTATCTCAAGTCGAAGGACCACTATGCTCGCTAAACTCGAGAATATTCCTATTGACGTTGGTGTACCATCTATTAGGAAATCTTCAGTGAGTCGTTCAGTGTTTACTAAATAAACACCTATATGTCTATAAGAATCAGACATAAATACGATCCGGATTGGCACTCCGACCACCAACCCTAAAAATTTCTCCCACTTACTCTAGTGCCAATCCACAGTATCCTATACCCATCTCAATGTGTATCATATACCCATGGCCCTCAAGAGCTCACCTAGCACTCAAGAGGTAGGCAACAACAAGTAAGCCCGCTATTAGAAATTGATTCTGTCCAACAAACCCAATCGTTTTCCTTAACTAGTATCATTCATATTTCGGAGAATCCAAATTCCACATCAATATGACTCAGACGCTATATCAGTATTGTGCTATAGCTACTGAGTTATCTATGTATTTAGAGATCAAATCCAAATACTATGAGACAACCTCAAGCACTACACTAATATGAAATCTTCTAATCTATAGGGTCACTATGCAACTTCATAACTCAATACTTCATAGGTTGCAACCGATTCCACTAGTTTAGTAGAATCAACGGTGACACTCCCACTGTATCTTTTCTAACTTTATATGACATAGACCATCTAATGTCATAATTAGGATCAAAACTAATTTGACCTTATAGTTGCAGATTAAATTCTCTATGAATAAGAAACTCGTTCTTAATATCTCAAATATCACAAAGAAAATGTTTTCAAGACCCATCATATGGTCTACAGCATATCAAAATAACTCGTAACAATTACGATTAAATTGATATCTATAATCGCACATAATATAGTATTCATTATGCCATCATCCTCTGATGCATAAGATTAAATAGACATTCTAATCAATTTCACTTTCGACAAAGGAATCATCATTTACGAAAGATGAATACTAGATACATAAAAGACACGTTAACTATCAAATAGTTACACTAATTGTCATACAGATAGTCTTATTGTGTTCTTTATTAGATCGTTTCTAATATGCGACTAATGGGAGTATCTCATAAGTCTCTCATTTTTATATCTTATATAAAACTTTATATCAAATATAACAGAGACTACTCTCACTGCTTCCACGGAGAAAATAAGACTTAGGATATATAATACTAGAAAGAAATTTGTACGCTCCCACTGATCCTACTGACAAATATGTATTCTCTATACTTCGATAAAACCAGAAAATCTGACTGATATCAAAATCAGAGAACACAGATTTTCAGAAAGCTTATCTGAGTCTACAATAGGCTCCATAAGCTAGTATATCAAACTGCGATCTTCGTAGAATACAAACTCTAGGGCCATTCTAGAATGAACTTTTCAAATAAAGAAACCACAACAGATTTATCATTCGAAGAAAACATTCAGGAACTCCACTTTGCATTCTTTAGCCAAAATACAAAGTTTAATATCAACATTAACCAACAGATCCTTAATTGTTCAATTAGTGCGACTAGAGACAAGTTTTTTTTAGTATCTACAATCGATAGCTGAGTTCAACTTTTCTCACAGTTATACTATAAAGGTCAAACCTTTATCAAGCCCACTTTGCTTTTACTGCGCAAATAATTTGCACATTTTATGAACAATTCATAACAAAAGCTCAATCAAGTCCAAAACTTGATCATAGTAAGCTATGAACAATCTTAGATCTATGGTTCAATGGCAATTTCGGAAATCGATATCAAATATCGCTCCCACTATAAGTTATATGATACTTTTCTTCAATAAGAAAACAACAGAATCATTAAGTATCAAATACTTTGTAAATGATTCTGACATCCTATTGGACTTATACGGAAGTTGTCTAAGGGTATTTTCATCTAATTAATTATATAGTTCCATTACAGTTTATCACTCTCACATTTGACTTCAATTAATCAAGTCTTTTCTTCAATCATTAACATCCAATGTTACACACTAAGTAATAAAACAATTTCATTACTCGGGATCGTAGAAAATATATTCTATCAAATAGAATACAATATTCTATTAAATAGAATAAAAGATAAACTTTTACTTGTACCTCCAAGGTGCAAGTACTTTCTATTATATAACCATTATATAAAAGAAAGATTCAAATCTCAAACCTTTTAAGATTCGAATTTTCTACTATACATATCATTTATGGAACTGTAGAAACAAATGAAACCTAAATTAAAGAGATGAATTAGTATTACTGGATCATAACCTCAAGAGTATTGAAACGAATTCGGTAACACTCAATGTCAAATGAATTAAATCACATAAGATTCGATTTCTCCCACTTATCAATTCCATCACGATGGAATCGTGGAAGTTTAATATTGAGTAAGAATCACATTCATTAAATAACTTTAGAACTAATTGCCTTAAATTCATATATTTGATCATAGCAAACATCTTTGAACAATTCAAATATTCACGATGCGGATTGGCACTATATTGTAAATCCTAAGGTCTTTGTCTAATATACACGTATCACTAAACCATATTTAGTTTCGATCTAATCATAATCATATATCTAATCGTAATTAGATCGAATAAGTGTATAAAAGATAAGGGTGCTACCATTAAATAGTAATATTATGGAAAATAGAATTGCTCGTATTCATGAATAACGACATAAATACGATCCGGATTGGCACTCCGAGCACCAACCCTAACAATTTCTCCCACTTGCTCTAGTGCCAATCCATGGTATCTTATACACATCTCAATGTGTATCACATACCCATGGCCCTCAAGAGCTCGCCTAGCACTCAAGAGGTAGGCAACAACAAGTAAGCCAGCTATTACAAATTGAGTCTGTCCAACAAACCCAATCATTTTCCTTAACTAGCATCATTCATATTTTAGTAGAATCCAAATTCCACATCAATATGACTCAGATTATATCAGTATTGTGCTATAGCTACTGAGTTGTCTATGTATTTAGAGATCAAATCCAAATACTATGAGACAACCGCAAGCACTACACTAATATGAAATCTTCTAATCTATAGGGTCACTATGCAACTTCATAAGTCAATACTTCATAGGTTGCAACTGATTCCTCTAGTTTAGTAGAATCAACAGTGACACTCCCACTGCATCGTTTCTAACTTTATATGACATATATTATCTAATGTCATAATTAGAATCAAAACTAATGTGACCTTATGGTTGCAGACTAAATTCTCCATAAATAAGAAACTCGTTCTTAATATCTCAAAGATCACAAAGAACATGTTTTCAAGACCCATCATATGGTCTGCAGCATATTAAAATAACTCGTAACAATTACGATTAAATTGATATCTATGATCGCACATAATATAGTAGTCATTACGCCATCATCCTATGATGCATAAGATTGACTATACATTCTAATCAATTTCACTTTCGACAAAGGAATCATTCTTTACGAAAGATGAATACTATATACATAAAAGACATTAACTTTCAAAAAGTTACACTACCTGTCATACAGATAGTCTTATTGTGTTCTTTATTAGATCGTATCTAATATGCGACTAATGAGAGTATCTCATAAGTCTCTCAGTTTTATATTGTATAAAATTTTATATCAAATATAACAAAGACTAGTCTCACTGCTTCACGGAGAAAACAAGACTTATGATATATAATACTAGAAAGAAATTTGTACACTCTCACTAATCCTACTGACAAATATGTATTCTCTATACTTCGATAAAACCAGATAATCTGACTGATATCAAAATCAGAGAACACGGATTTCCGGAAAGTTATATGAGTCTACAATAGGCTCCATAAACTAGTGTATCAAACCGCAATCTTAGCAGAATACAAACTCTAGTGTCATTCTAGAATGAACTCTTCAAACAAAGAGACCACAACGGATTTCTCATTCGAAGAAAACATTCAGGAACGCCACTTTGCATTCTTTAGCCAAAATACAAAGTTTAATATCAACATTAACCAACAGATCCTTAATTGTTCAATTAGTGCGACTAGAGACAAGTTTTTTTAGTATCTACAATCGATAGCTGAGTTCAACTTTTCTCACAGTTATACTATAAAGGTCAAACCTTTATCAAGCCCACTTTGCTTTTACTGCGCAAATAATTTGCACATTTTATGAACAATTCATAACAAAAGCTCAATCAAGTCAAAACTTGATCATAGTAAGCTATGAACAATCTTAGATCTATGGTTCAATGGCAATTTCGGAAATCGATATCAAATATCGCTCCCACTATAAGTTATATGATACTTTTCTTCAATAAGAAAACAACAGAATCATTAAGTATCAAATACTTTGTAAATGATTCTGACATCCTATTGGACTTATACGGAAGTTGTCTAAGGGTATTTTCATCTAATTAATTATATAGTTCCATTACAGTTTATCACTCTCACATTTGACTTCAATTAATCAAGTCTTTTCTTCAATCATTAACATCCAATGTTACACACTATGTAATAAAACAATTTCATTACTCGGGATCGTAGAAAATATATCTATCAAATAGAATACAATATTCTATTAAATAGAATAAAAGATAAACTTTTACTTGTACCTCCAAGGTGCAAGTACTTTCTATTATATAACCATTATATAAAAGAAAGATTCAAATCTCAAACCTTTTAAGATTCGAATTTTCTACTATACATATCATTTATGGAACTGTAGAAACAAATGGAACCTAAATTAAAGAGATGAATTAGTATTACTGGATCATAACCTCAAGAGTATTGAAACTAATTCGGTAACACTCAATGTCAAATGAATTAAATCAAATAAGATTCGATTTCTCCCACTTATCAATTCCATCACGATGGAATCGTGAAGTTATATTGAGTAAGAATCACATTCATTAAATAACTTTAGAACTAATTGCCTTAAATTCATATATTTGATCATAGCAAACATCTTTGAACAATTCAAATATTCACGATGCGGATTGGCACTATATTGTAAATCCTAAGGTCTTTGTCTAATATACACGTATCACTAAACCATATTTAGTTTCAATCTAATCATAATCATATATCTAATCGTAATTAGATCGAATAAGTGTATAAAAGATAAGGGTGCTACCATTAAATTAGTAATATTATGGAAAATAGAATTGCTCGTATTCATGAATAACGACATAAATACGATCCGGATTAGCACTCCGAGCACCAACCCTAACAATTTCTCCCACTTGCTCTAGTGCCAATCCATGGTATCTTATACACATCTCAATGTGTATCACATACCCATGTCCCTCAAGAGCTCGCCTAGCACTCAAGAGGTAGGCAACAACAAGTAAGCCAGCTATTACAAATTGAGTCTGTCCAACAAACCCAATCATTTTCCTTAACTAGCATCATTCATATTTCGTAGAATCCAAATTCCACATCAATATGACTCAGACGCTATATCAGTATTGTGCTATAGCTACTGAGTTGTCTATGTATTTAGAGATCAAATCCAAATACTATGAGACAACCGCAAGCACTACATTAATATGAAATCTTCTAATCTATAGGGTCACTATGCAACTTCATAAGTCAATACTTCATAGGTTGCAACTGATTCCTCTAGTTTAGTAGAATCAACAGTGACACTCCCACTGCATCGTTTCTAACTTTATATGACATACACTATCTAATGTCATAATTAGAATCAAAACTAATTTGACCTTATGGTTGCAGACTAAATTCTCCATAATAAGAAACTCGTTCTTAATATCTCAAAGATCACAAAGAACATGTTTTCAAGACCCATCATATGGTCTGCAGCATATTAAAATAACTCGTAACAATTACGATTAAATTGATATCTATGATCGCACATAATATAGTAGTCATTACGCCATCATCCTATGATGCATTAGATTGACTATACATTCTAATCAATTTCACTTTCGACAAAGGAATCATTCTTTACGAAAGATGAATACTATATACATAAAAGACACGTTAACTTTCAAAAAGTTACACTACCTGTCATACAGATAGTCTTATTGTGTTCTTTATTAGATCGTATCTAATATGCGACTAATGAGAGTATCTCATAAGTCTCTCAGTTTTATATCTTGTATAAAATTTTATATCAAATATAACAAAGACTAGTCTCACTGCTTCCACGGAGAAAACAAGACTTATGATATATAATACTAGAAAGAAATTTGTACACTCTCACTAATCCTACTGACAAATACGTATTCTCTATACTTCGATAAAACCAGATAATCTGACTGATATCAAAATCAGAGAACACGGATTTCCGGAAAGTTTATATGAGTCTACAATAGGCTCCATAAACTAGTGTATCAAACCGCACTTAGCAGAATACAAACTCTAGTGTCATTCTAGAATGAACTCTTCAAACAAAGAGACCACAACGGATTTCTCATTCGAAGAAAACATTCAGGAACGCCACTTTGCATTCTTTAGCCAAAATACAAAGTTTAATATCAACATTAACCAACAGATCCTTAATTGTTCAATTAGTGCGACTAGAGACAAGTTTTTTTTAGTATCTACAATCGATAGCTGAGTTCAACTTTTCTCACAGTTATACTATAAAGGTCAAACCTTTCAAGCAAGCCCACTTTGCTTTTACTGCGCAAATAATTTGCACATTTTATGAACAATTCATAACAAAAGCTCAATCAAGTCCAAAACTTGATCATAGTAAGCTATGAACAATCTTAGATCTATGGTTCAATGGCAATTTCGGAAATCGATATCAAATATCGCTCCCACTATAAGTTATATGATACTTTTCTTCAATAAGAAAACAACAGAATCATTAAGTATCAAATACTTTGTAAATGATTCTGACATCCTATTGGACTTATACGGAAGTTGTCTAAGGTATTTTCATCTAATTAATTATATAGTTCCATTACAGTTTATCACTCTCACATTTGACTTCAATTAATCAAGTCTTTTCTTCAATCATTAACACCCAATGTTACACACTATGTAATAAAACAATTTCATTACTCGGGATCGTAGAAAATATATTCTATCAAATAGAATACAATATTCTATTAAATAGAATAAAAGATAAACTTTTACTTGTACCTCCAAGGTGCAAGTACTTTCTATTATATAACCATTATATAAAAGAAAGATTCAAATCTCAAACCTTTTAAGATTCGAATTTTCTACTATACATATCATTTATGGAACTGTAGAAACAAATGGAACCTAAATTAAAGAGATGAATTAGTATTACTGGATCATAACCTCAAGAGTATTGAAACTAATTCGGTAACACTCAATGTCAAATGAATTAAATCAAATAAGATTCGATTTCTCCCACTTATCAATTCCATCACGATGGAATCGTGGAAGTTTAATATTGAGTAAGAATCACATTCATTAAATAACTTTAGAACTAATTGCCTTAAATTCATATATTTGATCATAGCAAACATCTTTGAACAATTCAAATATTCACGATGCGGATTGGCACTATATTGTAAATCCTAAGGTCTTTGTCTAATATACACGTATCACTAAACCATATTTAGTTTCGATCTAATCATAATCATATATCTAATCGTAATTAGATCGAATAAGTGTATAAAAGATAAGGGTGCTACCATTAAATTAGTAATATTATGGAAAATAGAATTGCTCGTATTCATGAATAACGACATAAATACGATCCGGATTGGCACTCCGAGCACCAACCCTAACAATTTATCCCACTTGCTCTAGTGCCAATCCATGGTATCTTATACACATCTCAATGTGTATCACATACCCATGGCCCTCAAGAGCTCGCCTAGCACTCAAGAGGTAGGCAACAACAAGTAAGCCAGCTATTACAAATTGAGTCTGTCCAACAAACCCAATCATTTTCCTTAACTAGCATCATTCATATTTCGTAGAATCCAAAATCCACATCAATATGACTCAGATGCTATATCAGTATTGTGCTATAGCTACTGAGTTGTCTATGTATTTAGAGATCAAATCCAAATACTATGAGACAACCGCAAGCACTACATTAATATGAAATCTTCTAATCTATAGGGTCATTATGCAACTTCATAAGTCAATACTTCATAGGTTGCAACTGATTCCTCTAGTTTAGTAGAATCAACAGTGACACTCCCACTGCATCGTTTCTAACTTTATATGACATACACTATCTAATGTCATAATTAGAATCAAAACTAATTTGACCTTATGGTTGCAGACTAAATTCTCCAAATAAGAAACTCGTTCTTAATATCTCAAAGATCACAAAGAACATGTTTTCAAGACCCATCATATGGTCTGCAGCATATTAAAATAACTCGTAACAATTACGATTAAATTGATATCTATGATCGCACATAATATAGTAGTCATTACGCCATCATCCTATGATGCATTAGATTGACTATACATTCTAATCAATTTCACTTTCGACAAAGGAATCATTCTTTACGAAAGATGAATACTATATACATAAAAGACACGTTAACTTTCAAAAAGTTACACTACCTGTCATACAGATAGTCTTATTGTGTTCTTTATTAGATCGTATCTAATATGCGACTAATGAGAGTATCTCATAAGTCTCTCAGTTTTATATCTTGTATAAAATTTTATATCAAATATAACAAAGACTAGTCTCACTGCTTCCACGGAGAAAACAAGACTTATGATATATAATACTAGAAAGAAATTTGTACACTCTCACTAATCCTACTGACAAATACGTATTCTCTATACTTCGATAAAACCAGATAATCTGACTGATATCAAAATCAGAGAACACGGATTTCCGGAAAGTTTATATGAGTCTACAATAGGCTCCATAAACTAGTGTATCAAACCGCAATCTTAGCAGAATACAAACTCTAGTGTCATTCTAGAATGAACTCTTCAAACAAAGAGACCACAACGGATTTCTCATTCGAAGAAAACATTCAGGAACGCCACTTTGCATTCTTTAGCCAAAATACAAAGTTTAATATCAACATTAACCAACAGATCCTTAATTGTTCAATTAGTGCGACTAGAGACAAGTTTTTTTTAGTATCTACAATAGATAGCTGAGTTCAAATTTTCTCACAGTCATACTATAAAGGTCAAACCTTTATCAAGCCCACTTTGCTTTTGCTGCACAAACAATTTGCACATTTTATAAACAATTCATAACGAAAGCTCAATCAAGTTCAAAACTTGATTATAGTAAGCTATGGACAATCTTAGATCTATGGTTCAATGGTAATTTCGGAAATCAATATCAAATACCGCTCCCACTATAAGTTATAGGATAATTTTCTTCGATAAGAAAACAACAGAATCATTAAGTATCAAATACTTTGTAAATGATTCTGACATCCTATTGGACTTATACGGAAGTTGTCTAAGGGTCTTTTCATCTAATTAATTATGAAGTTCCATTATAGTTTATCACTCTCACATTTGACTTCAACAAATCAAGTTTTTTCTTCAATCGTTAACACCCAATGTTACACACTATGTAATAAAACAATTTCATTACTCGGGATCACTTTTACTTGTACCTCTAAGGTGCAAGTATTTTCAATTATATAACCATTATATAAAAGAAAAATTGAAATCTCAAACCTTTTAAGATTCGAATTTTCTACTATACATATCATATATGTAACTATAGAAAAAATTGGAACCTAAATTAAAGAGATGAATTAGTGTTATTGGAGCATAACCTCAAGAGTATTGAAACAAATTCGGTAACACCCAATATCAAACGAATAAAATCACATAAGATTCGATTTCTCCCACTGATCAATTCCATCATGATGGAATAATGGAAGTTTAATATTGAGTAAGAATCACATTCATTAAATAACTTTAGAACTAATTGCCTTAAATTCATATGTTTGATCATATCAAACATCTTTGAACAATTCAAATATTCACGATGAATTTCAAATATATAGTTTTCAACACTTCAAATAGAATATCTTTGAACCATTCAAAATATTCTATCCGCATTTCATCAGAAACATATTGAAAGTTCTCGAAAAATTCAAGACATTCAATATATTCTTTATTAGAAACACATAACTGAGTAATGACAATTCATTAACTGAGTTACGAAATAAAGAAAACTATCTTAGGTAATTTCCAATTCATTAAACTATATACATCCAATGTATTAGTTTAATAAATCTGTAGTCCAATGACGATCTTTGGTTAAATGAGATTTAATCATATCCTGAATACAATATTCATTAAATGGATAAGGATATATGGTGTGATCTCGTATCAGACCATCCTTTACCATAAGGAATAAGCATCTAATGCTTTTGTTGACGGCTGATTTTGGTCTCGGGGGCAATATGGGAATATCACCTCCGAGGTAATCCTCCTTCAACGGTAAATTTGTTTGGTTATGAGGGACCAAAAGCAAACTTAGCAAAAGACAGATAAATACACCAATCAACAAGGAGATTTAACGTGGTTCGGTGGATTTTGGATCCGACCTACGTCCACGGACAAGAACAGGATGATACTCTTTATTATTTCAAACACCTTTCTCAGCTCTCTTTTGTTTACAAATCAGAGCTTGATGATTCTGATCACTAACTTTGGTGATGATTTTCAAGATGTCCTCCTACACTCACTCTACCCTCCTATTTATAATGGTGAAGAAATCAGATTCTTATTTGTACAAGAATTCCCAATTGGAGATGGTCTCCTTTTCCCATAAAGAATCCTAGTCAAAACCATTCCCTTCTCCCATAAGGATTCCTAATCAAAACTACATTTACTTCCTTTATCCTATTAGGATATTAACTTATTACTCTACCCCATGAAAGTAGGACAACTTTATCCATTTTCCGTAAGAATAGGGTGTCATCTTCTGGAGCATATCTCGCTATATGGCCGGTCTTCATGTGGTCGGTCATGATAGTCCTTTGAACTGAGAATGCTGTTGTCGATCTGATAATGGCCGGTCATCCGATCTCAAATGGTCGGTCACCTATCATCAAGTGCTTGGTCTCTACCTGTTGTGGTCGGGTCGGCTTTAACGATCTCGCCCAAGAAGGGAATTACCCTTTTTACCTATGTCGTACTCTTTAAATAACATAGGTCCTGAAAACACCATCAACATATATCCCCTAGTTCTCGGTAACAACGAGTTTGCGAGTTGATGCCGGGAACTATAAAAAAAGATGGTGTGCCGATGAATCCGTCGGTGGTCACTCCAGGAACCGCAGAGAAAAAATGCTTTGGCTGCAAATCTGGTCATTCCTGCCACCTTCATGTGCTCTGTCAACGAGGATCCCGAAATCTATCCGTGGAGAAAATGCTTTGCCCTTATGCTGATGACGATCGACTCGGTGGGACGTAACCCGACCCCGAGCTGAAAGAACATTTGGCTCTGGGGGAATGTCACATCCCCAGACCAATAGAGCCGACTCGGTGGGACGTAACCCGACCCCGACCTGAAAGAACATTTGGCTCTGGGGGAATGTCACATCCCCAGACCAATAGAGCCCACTCGGTGGGACGTAACCCGACCCCGAGCTGAATAAACATTTGGCTCTGGGGGAATGTCACATCCCCAGACCAATAGAGCCGACTCGGTGGGACGTAATCCGACCCCGAGCTGAAAGAACATTTGGCTCTGGGGGAATGTCATATCCCCAGACCAATAGAGCCGACTCGGTGGGACGTAACCCGACCCCGAGCTGAAAGAACATTTGGCTCTGGGGGAATGTCACATCCCCAGACCAATAGAGCCGACTCGGTGGGACGTAAACCGACCCCGAGCTGAAAGAACATTTGGCTCTGGGGGAATGTCACATCCCCAGACCAATAGAGCCGACTCGATGGGACGTAACCCGACCCCGAGCTGAATAAACCATAAGGCCTCGACGGAATAAAATCCAGCCCCGAGCCGAATAACCAAGCGGCCTCAGCGGAACGAAATCCAGCCCCGAGCCAAATAAACAAGTGGCATCGGCGGAATGAAATCCAGCCCCGAGCCGAATAAACATCGATCTCTGCGGTACAAGAGCAGACCCGAGTAGGAAAGAAACATCGGTCTCGGCGGTACAAGAGCAGACCCGAGCCGGAAAGAAACATCGATCTCGGCGGTACAAGAGCAGACCCGAGTCGGATGGAAACATTGGTCTCGGCGGTACAAGAGCAGACCCGAGCCGGAAGGAAACATCGGTCTCGGCGGTACAAGACAGACCCGAGCCGGAAAGAGACATCGATCTCGGCGGTACAAGAGCAGACCCGAGCCGGAAAGAGACATCGATCTCGGCGGTACAAGAGCAGACCCGAGTCGGAAAGAGACATCGGTCTCGGCGGTACAAGAGCAGACCCGAGCCGGCAAGAAACATCGGTCTCGGCGGTACAAGAGCAGACCCGAGCTGGAAAGAAACATCGATCTCGGCGGAACAAGAGCAGACCCGAGTCGGAAGAGACATCGGTCTCGGCGGTACAAGAGCAGACCCGAGCCGGAAAGAACATCGGTCTCGGCGGTACAAGAGCAGACCCGAGCCGTAAAACATATATAAAAAAAAATGGACTCGACGGTACAAGAGCAGACCCGAGCCGTAAAACATATATCAACAAAAGGGGCTCGGCGGTACAAGAGCAGACCGAGCCGTTAAACATATATCAAAAAAACGGACTCGGCGGTACAAGAGCAGACCCGAGCCGTAAAACATATATCAACAAAACGGACTCGGCGGTACAAAAGCAGACCCGAGCCGTAAAACAAATATCAAAATCGTTGTGTGGGCCACAACAAACAAGCATAAATAAATGTCAGCCTAAGACATAAGAGGTTTTACTCACATTTTTGGGATCCGTTGTCTTTCTTGCAACTCTACAAGGGTCACTACAAGTAAGGCTCTTCTTAATATGTCCTATCTGCATCTCAGCATTCCACGCATCCGACCGGATGACTTTCGCTATCAACTTGGTCGTCCTCAAAAACCGAATGGTCTATGTACTCACTGAGATAGCCTTCTTTTACCAAGTCTTCCACCTGCTCACGCAGGTCTCTGCACCCATTCGTGGTATGTCCCTTTACGTTATGGTAGATACAGTAAGCCCTACTATTTCCCTCCTCAATAGGGAACCTCCTCAAATTAGGCTCGGCCAACAGACCTTTATTCTGGATTTCCCGAACTATCTGGGCCATAGGTTTGTTCAGGGGGGTGTATAATGTCCTCCCCGCGACACGGTTGACTTGGACATGTGACTTTATCTCTTGAGCATGACTACTCGGAGGTGTCAGTCTGAGTTTCTTCTGGTCTGGGATTGGTCTCCTCAAATTTCTAATCGAATCCCACTGATTGTTTGACCTGAGTATCTTAGCCTTTCGGGTGTCTAATCCCGGACAATCTTTTTCTCTTCCTCTATTAAGATAAACTTCCTGGCCAACTCCAGGGCAGTGGCATAATCCGATACGTCTTGAATCCTCAGGTGAGTCCACAACTTCCCGACCTTCAGACCTCCATTGAGACTTTCTAGCGCTTCCGATGACTCGTACGCTCCGACCTCGAGCACCAAATTGTGGTACCTTTCGATAAAATTCTTCAGAGGTTCATCGTCTCCTTGCTTCATGAGCCGGAGTTCTCCAATCGTCTTTCTGGGGACACAAGCCCCCTTGAAGCTGCTGATGCTTCTTGAGGCTAAGCTCCTGTACCATAGAATGGCCGGTCCGGCCAGAGTTAGGGGGAACACTTTGCAGATGGCGTCCCCTGTTACCCCTTGTACCTCCATTAGCAGGACGAAACTCTCAATGTGGGTTTTAGGGTCGGTATGGCCCTTGTACGGTGTCATGGTCGGCATGTTGAATCTCTTCGGGAATTTCTCTGACTTTATTTCTTCTGTGAAGGGAGATTCAACCTCGTCGTCCCGAGCATCTGTTGTATCAGTTTTGGGGCATACTCCCCATTTGGCTAGCTCCTCCCGTAACCAAGATTTCATGCTGCTGTCTTTGGTTCCATGCCGCCTCCTGCGGTTTCCTCTCTTTCTGTTGTCTTGGGCGTGGTGCTTCTCAGGCTCGGTATCTTCTCGTACTTTTTCGTCATATTCTTTCCCTCTTCTCCGGGTATCGTGAGGGCCATCATAGGAGGAGTCTGGTGACGATTTGTCATCCTCTTCCTCCCACATGTCCTCGGTCTGGGAATCTCTCTGCACCACCACAGATCTTACCCTGTAGGGGCCCCTCTTCTGGGGTCTGTCGTCCTCACTTGTATCAATAATTCTTTTTCCTTTTGCTGTTTCGTTCCTTCGTCGGCTAGTCCCGATCTCGAATTTTCCGTTGTGTGCTCCTTCTATCTTTTCTAATCGGTCTACTATGGTTTTTAGTAGAGTTTGGTTTTCCTCCCTTTCTTTCCTTAGGTTCTCCTCGATCTTCTCCATCAAATCTGTAGCCGAGCTCCCTGATGATTGGTGGTTTCCACCTTCTGCCATCGTCTTACTACGTGAGCTGCTTCTTGTTCAGTTCCCCACAGACGGCGCCAACTGTTGACGGCTGATTTTGGTCTCGGGGGCAATATGGGAATATCACCTCCGAGGTAATCCTCCTTCAACGGTAAATTTGTTTGGTTATGAGGGACCAAAAGCAAACTTAGCAAAAGACAGATAAATACACCAATCAACAAGGAGATTTAACGTGGTTCGGTGGATTTTGGATCCGATCTACGTCCACGGACAAGAACATGATGATACTCTTTATTATTTCAAACACCTTTCTCAGCTCTCTTTTGTTTACAAATCAGAGCTTGATGATTCTGATCACTAACTTTGGTGATGATTTTCAAGATGTCCTCCTACACTCACTCTACCCTCCTATTTATAATGGTGAAGAAATCAGATTCTTATTTGTACAAGAATTCCCAATTGGAGATGGTCTCCTTTTCCCATAAAGAATCCTAGTCAAAACCATTCCCTTCTCCCATAAGGATTCCTAATCAAAACTACATTTACTTCCTTTATCCTATTAGGATATTAACTTATTACTCTACCCCATGAAAGTAGGACAACTTTATCCATTTTCCGTAAGAATAGGGTGTCCATCTTCTGGAGCATATCTCGCTATATGGTCGGTCTTCATGTGGTCGGTCATGATAGTCCTTTGAACTGAGAATGCTGTTGTCGATCTGATAATGGCCGGTCATCCGATCTCAAATGGTCGGTCACCTATCATCAAGTGCTTGGTCTCTACCTGTTGTGGTCGGGTCGGCTTTAACGATCTCGCCCAAGAAGGGAATTACCCTTTTTACCTATGTCGTACTCTTTAAATAACATAGGTCCTGAAAACACCATCAACAGCTTTTATGATTAAATCTCATAAAACACAGTTCTAAGTTATTTATTTTACCGAATATTTTTCTTAATGTTTAGCTTTTCATTAATGACACTACTAGTCGTCTTAAAATATGTAACAACTACAGAACAAGTAACTATTCAATAGTCACAAGTTCTGATATCAAATATCAAAACAGTTATTAAATATTATTTTAAATAACTAGATGGGAGATCTGGTATCCAATACTTATAGTTGTAGTATTGTGAGAATCGATATTCTCTATACACAACTATACAAATCTCATTTCTTAAGCTTTATAATTTGCGTTCAATTATTCACAATAATTGCAAATAATCGATTAGCAAACTGTGTCAGACACGTGACTTCTAAAAGTCACTAAAAGCGAAGAAACGTTATTAAAAGATAAACAAATACTAATGGGGTTTTCTTAATGCCAGTCAAGAATTTCGAGACATGAACTAATTCAAGTCCATTCTTACTGCATAAGAAACTATTCTTACTAGATAACTATATCCAAAAAATAGATATCTATTTAGATTACTAATCGTGATTTAAAAACTACGTCACTAACCATCTTGATTTACAAGGAATCGGAACAACAGTTCCCGATGGTTTGAACTAATCTAACAATATCTAAGTCTACTGTGATTCTAGAACTTATTCTAGAATTACGCAACCATAAGTAAAGTCAGAAAACCTATTCAAGTAATAAGCATGCAGTGGATTTGAAGTATAATTATATAAACAATATATAATAAAAGGAAAACGAAGCAGAATTTTCCCTAAAATTACGCACTGCCTTAGTTATGGATTTTTAACCCAGCAGTGTTTCCAACTACTTTTCGTAATACCGTAATCCCCAACGGACAACGGGAATTCGATAATTAAATCGAATTCCATAGTAAGAGTAGGATCCCATGAATATATTTCGACTCACAACTTTGGCACGTTCTCGCCTACGTATATTCATTAGGTAGACATCACATTTTCAATCACTCACCAGTGACTCATGGTTTTGGTCCTGACTGTTTCTCATTATGACAGCTTTGGCATGTTCACAAGGAGGCGTATCAAGGCTTCACTAGTCAATGACAAACTCAAGCTACCGATGTAGTCCTGACAGCTTTGGCACGTTCAGGATTTCCACTTTCACTTAAATTTGTCTAGTATCAATATACAACCGGCAAGGATAAATTCCTATAACCTACACCCTCACAGCTTTGGCACGATCTCATATGCAGTTATAGAAAGATACCCATTAAACCGTATTGACAAGACGGACCAAGAAACATATATCCAATACAAGTCACTTTACATCCTTATTTCTAAGCAGGGATTTTCCTCAGGAAGCTATACTCTACATCAAATGCAAAATTTTAATCTAAATCATTTTCTAAACAATTCAATTCAACCTTAGAAAATATAACTCAATTTAACCATTAAATTTCCATTACGTTTTCATTAGCGTAGAACCGAAAAATTCAAGAAACGTATAGATTACAAGCATGTGCGAATATTAAAATTGGATTACATATCATATATCAAGCATGACTTGTTGGACAATTATGACCCATAGCGTCACTATTTATACAGATCATGGTGTTGTTGTACAAATTAACTATGTGACAAATGAGATTGCACTCTTATCATTTGTGATTAGATCATCTAGATATATAAATGATGAGAGGTCCCTATGATTTGTTCCTGGACGGAGAATGATATGAGACAGTATCAGTCCACGTAGGATAAATCATTAAATATCCCTAGTACGAGTATTATCGAGATTGGACATCGATAAATACGTAAAAGACTAGTATTACACTTGTGCGCGTTTGTGAGGGCACAACGGCATAGTTCTCATATATTTGGGTATATGATACTCATGCAAGTGTAATAGGAGGTTGTGTTTTACCGATGGTACGGGAAACAGCTTCGCTCTGGGATACCCCCTGTGAAATCCCATTGGTAGTATGACTATGTGTCTATGGGAGTCTGCAATCAGGGTAGGTGTATTTGGTCTTAACCTGAGACTTGCACCGCTAATGCTTACGACAATCAATATACTTTAGTTGAGGTCGTCCAGGGCTTTAACAGGTTTTGTGTACGCCGATACTGGGTATATTGGGAATCGTAGTGTGTTGGGTGTGATGTTAAGACGGAAGTGTCACTCCAGTCATATGGAGATGATGGTCACGTAGGATACGGAACTCGTTCTCTTAAATGCTCGAGCTATCAGGATATTATGACAAGGTCATGTATATCCGATTATAGAGACTAGTTGCCAGACATCCGATATGTGCTTCGTACGGGGCAGACACAATTCCAGCCTCAGGCCTAGCACGTGAACATCCGATACTGGACAGAAATACGCAATACTTCAGTATACTACGCTTCATATAGATCACTTATTCCTATAAGGATATTTCTGGAGAATTGGGTAGGCATGTCGCTTTGCTAGAAGCCAACCTCGTCTTGTGAATCGGTATAAACGTAGTACGAGGTACTTACGTGTTCGGATAGTCCGACGACCGTATTTACTGCCAACATATCCGGAGATCTCATGGGTCGCTTCCCGAAGATTCACCGATGACGTATAACTCGCACTTTATTAATCTGGGATTAATTAGAAGAGAGAGAAAATTAATCTGGGATTAATTGCGGAGATATTTTATCTGGGATAAAATATTAATTAAAGAGAGAGAACGATTAATTTGGAATTAATCGATAAAATAATATATTCGATATATTATGCGAAATTGAATTTCGACGCGGAATTAAAATTAGATTTTAATTCGGGCGAACAAATTAATTTAGAATTAATTCGTTAGCGACGTGAATAGTGATTTCGCTAGGCGTAATCATTTAATTACGACGCGACGGAAAATTCGTTAATTTGGAATTAGGGAACCCGAGCCCGGGATTATTTACGGCGCATTCGCATTTCGAATTTGAGTGCTGCACGCAAGTCAAATCGAGCGTCAAATCGCTAGTCGTATCAAGCGTCAAATCATTAGTCACTTTGAGTGATGTGACAACTTGTCACTTGATTGATTGATTGATGTGAATAGTGAAGTGGTTGTTGAAAAATCATTAATGGGCTTTTGCTTTTTTGACTTTTGGTAAATGATAAATGCTTTTTATTTATTTGTTTTGTTTTTGGAAAATAAAATAAATATATATATATAAAGCATTTTCATTTCTTTTTCTCTCACTCTCTAATACAGTTTTGTAGGAAACCCTTTTCCCCCCCATCTCTCTCTCTTCTCCCCTCACGCTTGGAGCCGATTTTCTTCCCAAAATTCTGGTTAGACCGAATATGAAGAAGAGGAGAAGTGCTAGCACACACATGGGTTATATTATGGTGATAGGGAAACTAACACATGAGCTTGGATTTACTTTTGGAGCTTGAAGCTTGGAGCTTCAATGGAGTCTTCAATGGCCGATTTTTGGAGCATCAAAATAGCCCCCAACCGAGCTCCCCATTGCTCAACAGCAGCTCAAAACCGAGCTTCAACAAGGAGCAAAATGGATTTTGTTCTTCCTAACATCAAACCATTCAATGTGAGTATGTATTCCGCCTTACTCCTTGAAGTATTCATGCGTTTTTCTTGCTTGTTTCATGAATCTTGGGACCTAATTAGAAACCAACAATGGTATTAGAGCTTTGATCAAGAATGAAAAATTTAGGGTTTGAATTGGGTAAAATCAATTGAAGCATGATTTGGTTGAATTGATTGATTAAGTATGCTTGTATATTGATGAATTGAAGTTGTGTATGTTCAATTTCATGAAATTGGATTGGATCCATTTTTCCCCAAAATTTTGGGCATGGCCGAAATTGAAGAACCCTAATTTCTTGGTGATTTTTGTTTGTTTGATCATTGGATGACTTAAAACAAGTGGGTAATGTTGTTTTGAAGTTCAATTGGATTGAATTTTGATTTGGAACAATTTTCCCCAAATTAAAGTAGGCTTGGCCGAATTAAAGTAACATGAAATTCATTGTGTTTTTTTATTTTGATTCATTGGATGAGTTGAATTGATTTGGGAAATAATGATTGTGGATTCAATTGGATTGAAACCGAATCGGAATGCAAAAACCCTCTAATTGCGGAGAATAAAGTAGCATGTATTGGGGTTGATTTTGATGAAATTGTGTTGGACACTATTTGATATTAAAGTGCATGATTAATTAGGCTAATTGATGTTTGAGGAATGTTAATTGGATGATTAATTGTGTATTACACTTAGGTTAATTAATTATGGAATTTGGAATTTTATAAGTTAATTAATTTGGGCTTATTTTGGAAATTGGGCCTTATAAGTTTTAATTGGGCTTTTGGGCTTGGTTGTACCAAGTTAGGTTTAGGCCAATTTGGTTGGATTCAATTGGGCCCAAAACCGCATCCATAAAGTCCAATTATGACTTAATAGACCTTAATTATTTAATTGGGCCTAATGGGCCAAAATTAATTTAAAGGCTTATGGGGGTAACTCCCGGATTGGATTTTGGTTATTCGGTTTGACCCGAGTTGACCAAAAGTCCACGCCTTATAGAAATTAATTAAAAGCCCATTGGACTTTAATTAAATAAACATTAGATGTTAATTGGGCTTTGAGACCCATTGCGATTAAATTTGGAATTTAAATCGTAAAGGTTCGTTAATAAAGTGTAATATTTAATTTGGAATTAAATAATGAATTAGAATTAAAAACAAATTGAATTGGATTTAATTTTGTAGTTTAATTTAATTCAAGAATTTGTACTTTGAGTACTTATTCGCAAAACGAGTTTGACTCGAGCAAAAATCAAATCGTTGTTTGAACATTGGATATCACTAATTATCATATTAATTAATTGGATTAGATTGATTGATAACATGCTTGTATGAATACATGGTTGCGATGCATGAATAATGTATATCGGATGGATATTAGTCGGGTGGGACAATTTTGGAAATTGTAATAAATTTGATTTTTTAATTGGACCTGCGTGTCCAGCCTTATCACCTCTATACTCTTTGTATTCTTTTCTCACCTATTCCCCTCAATGTAAATGAGGTTTCTTTAGAAGTGTAGTGTAACGGGTAGAAGTAAATACATGTGCTAGTTGGAGAGAGAAAATGAGAGATTTGATCTAGGATCAATGTAAAGTATCCATCTGCATATCATTATTATTTTATTTCATATACGCTTTATTATGTGTTTAAAATGCATGTTTAAGGGTGTATGATGATGAGACCTTAACAAAGATAATAAATTGGTTGCCAATTTACACGCGAAAAACCCTCATTCAATATAAAACGTCTTTCCTTCCATTGAGTGATTCTCACTCAAGATTCTAGACGGCATTGGTTTGTTGGCCAAAGTCAAGGCCTTTGTCTGTCGAAGATGTGTTTGAATCACGAAGGCTTTGTTCCATATCGGTGTCTTGTCCAAGTTGTGGTTTGTTGGCCAAAGTCAAGAGCACTTCTTGTCCATCGACATTGATTACGAAGCTTTCCATGGTCAATGGGTCGCGCTTGACTGGGATCACTAAGTTTGTTGTGCCAAAGCCAAGGCTTAGTTGATTCAGAGGAAAAAGGTTAGGTAATACATTGGATGTATTGGCATATATAAGATATATGTTTCGGACTTGGATGTTCCCCTACCGGATCTAGGAATTGGATTGGATCTAATTGATCTTAGAGATCTACCTAGTTAATTATCATACAATTTGTTGGCCAAAGTCAAGATTGTGTGATATTTAACGGGATCCTAGCCCACTAGGAAACACGGTTTCCCGAGTACTCGACAGAGGGTTAGAGGCTCGCCGAAAAATAGTGGGAGGCAAGAATTGAATTTGCAATATTCGTTCAATTACTCGCCACACGCGCTCATTCAAATTATTTCGTCGTTAGATTAAATGTTAGTTGGACTAATATTTAAATTGTTATTTTAATTAACAGTTGGACTGTATTATAGTTGATTATATATAATTGGATTATATTAATCAATATATTTGAATTAATTAATTTCAGTTTACAGTTGATTTTATAATTGGATTATAGTAATCAATGTAATTGAGGTTAATTAATTTAGATTATATTTGATTATATAGTTGGACTATTATAATCATTATAATAAATAGTACCACAAATCGTTGATTAAATAGTTGGACTATTAGAATCAAGATATAAAAATGAAAGATTAGTGTTTAAGACATAATCCTGGGTGAAAATGTATTTAAACGACTTTAATTTTCAAATTGGGAATAAATTTCAGGATGGTCCTGGAAAAATAATAAGTTATTTTATTTGATAAAATAATATATTAAGCCTAAGCCCGGAGTTAAGCAAATAAGTGGAACATGATATTTGGAATATTCATGTAATGATAACTTTAGTGCTTAATCCATAATACTTGTCATATAGACTCATTAATTTCTTTATCAGAACTAAGGATTAGATTCTTAAAGTATGATATTGAAATTGAAGGATATTCAAAGATTAGATCTTAGAAGTACTTTTAAAATTGCAATAAATAATTCTTGGAGAATTAATGACTATTCTCAAGGAGACAAAGTCAAAGTTTGCAATTAGGCAAGTAGTGCAAGGCACACCTTACTTCAATAGTCTAGAAACCCGAGGCTTGGCCAAAGGCTACCGGAATATTGAAAATGGCAAAGGCAAAATCATTATTATCTTCTAGGAAGATAAGAGGACATATCCCAAGAAGGAATTGAAGACGAGCAAGGCTCTGACTTCAAAAATGTTTGTCATAAATATGGTCATGACTAGTATTGAAATTAGATTTTAAATACTTAGTGTGATACATAAAATATATGTATTGATGTTCAGAATCTGTTTTGAACAGGATACTGACATCATTAGAGATTTATCTGCTAATTGGAAACGGGACGAAAGTCGCTGTTTTAACCGTAGATACCTGAATTTAGGAACTACCTTCGGGTATGTACTTAAATTAGGAAACTGTTATAATGTAGCTAGTTTGACTAGAAACATTATCTCTATATCAGTGTTTAACCCACTGCGGGTAAACCTTTATATTCTAGAACACTAAAGTGTTTTATTATATAAAGATGATATTGAGATAAACACATTAGATGTGAATAACATCATTTATATTTTGAATATAAATAATATCTCAAATATATAACATGACAAATAGATAAACTCAAACTGATTTGATCAGAAGAAACTAATTGTGGCATAGTTGTCAGGGACACTATTAAACAAGAATCGTATATCCACACTTTCGAAGAGTGGGTACTAGGACTAATTTGATTTCATTCAAATAAAGTCTACGAATCTAGTTTATTGGGCAAAGTGCCTAAAACACTATTTACTTGGTAAAAGTGTCAGTGCCACCGATCTGTTAGCCCTAGTTCATAGTGAAGCAAGTGGGCCCGTGTCTAGCTAGGCTAGATATGGATATGAATATTTTGTGACCTTTACGGATGTGGCATCGCGTATGGTTATGTGTTTCTTTTGAAACACAAATCGGAAACTTTCAAGTTTCGACACGAAATAGACAAACAGATCGGCTAAAGTATGAAACCGTCACGGTAAGACCGTAATGGAAAATACTTAAACAATAAGTTTCTAGTATACTTGAAAGAGTATAGTATTCTTTCAAATGAGGACTCCTCCCGGAACACGTCAGTTTGACGGTGTGTCCGAATAGGATTAACCGAATTTTGTTAGACATAATAAGGTTAATCACGAGTCGCTCTGAGCTACCATTTCCTTCAACGGATACGCATAAACAGTGCAAGAACTTATTTTGAATAAGGTTCCATAAATATCTGTTTGACAGATAACATATTAGATATGAACGGGAAAAGAAACCGGGTTTCTCATTCCTGATAAATTTGGGTATGCTAGGCATACGTTTGGATGATACCAAACATGAACCCAAATTGGATAAGTGCCAAATGTAGGTTATCCTAGGGATACTATAAGTATTGTACTTATACACCTCACAAGAGAACAATTAGATTGTTGCTCACCATGCGGTTTTCCTGAGAGGAATACCGATATGCAGTGGTAAGTGAGAGGATAGTAAAACTCGATGAAAATCAGAGTAATACTGTTCAAGGCACCGAATCCTAATGGAACACAAATAGTTCATCAAGGATGAAACTATTACTATTAATTTTCGAATACACAAGAACCGCGTAGGTCCGAAAGAGTCAGAAAACAACCTGGGGTATGGGTTTCTGATCTCACCTCATAAAGATGTCTATCTTATTGAGGTATACCAACTGACTACGTATGAGGAAGTGATACAAGGTATCAACTCCCTAATTATGGCAAAGTGCCATATAATCCGAAATGGATTCCATGTATATCAACCAGTTTGGATACTAGTTGATGTACCACAAGGCATTGTGCCTATTGGTACTTATATGTCTTCAAGGAAGACGTACATGGATGACAACATACCAACGTACTAAGCTAGGCTTGTAGCGGAAAGGTATCGTTATCAACATTGTGTTGATTACGATTCAACCTTTTACCTGTTGCCACGGTAAATCCATTTGGATAATGTTTGCTAATGCTGCATATTTCATTTATGAAATATGACAGCTTTACGGGAAAATCGCTTTCCTGAAAAGGAAACATTTTGGAGGATGTTTACAACATCCTGTCGGTTTTGACGTAACTAGCAAACAAGGTTTGCGGGTTATTCGATCCATGTTTGGATTGAAGCAAGCATTAGGTTCTTGGAACTATCGTTTTGATGTAATCATAATAGTTTATGATTTAATTCAAAACGAAAGGTTCTTGTGTATATAAGAGGGTTAGTGGGAGCGCACTGACAGTGGCTGTCCTATATTAAATAATGATAATATATGTCATTTCTTGGAAATGATATTCCCATAAAACAACTATCGGCGAAAGCTTGGCTTTCGGAATACTCTGCGAGAAACCGTACATTGAAAAAAATGTACGAGACCTGGGGTCTCATACGCTTTGAGCATATGGATTCACAAACAGGCCAATCCAAGTGAAAGTCACTGGATTGATGTTAAGAACATCCGTTAGTATCTTAGAGAACTAAGGATGCTGTCTTAGTCTATGGAGAAGGAGAACTTGAAGTGACTGGGGTCACTGTAGCAAGTTTCCTAAACTGATAAAGACGACTAAAAGTCGCAACGGTACTATACAGTTTGAATAACGGTACAGTGAGCTGGAAATCTTCCAAGCAAGATACTGTTACCGAATAAACAACAAATGCGGGTTAATTGCAGCAGCTGAAGCAGCAATAGAAGCCATCTGGGTCAATAACAAATCTAATTAGATTAGATATGGTTCTGTTAGCAGCTAAGCTAGGCGTCAGCACAGGCTAAAAAAAAATCAATGGTCTCATCAACGATCCAGATACATACTTCGACTATTCATCTGATCTGTTCGGATCATACATCATGGCGATGTGATGATCGAATAAATCGCATCAAACGATAATCATGAAAATCCGCTGACGAAAGCTGTTCTCAGCAGTTTGAGCTATAGGCCAAGTGGGAGATTGTTGGACAATTATGACCCATAGCGTCACTATTTGTACAGATCATGGTGTTGTTGTACAAATTAACTATGTGACAAAGGAGATTGCACTCTTATCATTTGTGATTAGATCACCTAGATATATAAATGATGAGAGGTCCTTATGATTTGTTTCTGGACGGAGAATGATATAAGACAGTATCAGTCCACGTAGGATAAATCATTAAATATCCCTAGTCAGAGTATTATTGAGATTGGACATCGATAAATATGTAAAAGACTAGTATTACACTTGTGCGCGTTTGTGAGGGCACAACGGCCTCATGCAAGTGTAATAGGAGGTTGTGTTTTACCGATGGTACGGGAAACAGCTTCGCTCTGGATAGACCCTCGCGGAATCCCATTGGTAGTATGACTATGTGTCTATGGGAGTCTGCAATCAGGGTAGGTGTATTTGGTCTTAACCTGAGACTTGCACCGCTAATGCTTACGACAATCAATATACTTTAGTTGAGGTCGTCCAGGGCTTTAACAGGTTCTGTGTACGCCGATACTGGGTATATTGGGAATCGTAGTGTGTTGGGTGTGATGTTAAGACGGAAGTGTCACTCCAGTCATATGGAGATGATGGTCACGTAGGATACGGAACTCGTTCTCTTAAATGCTCGAGCTATCAGGATATTATGACAAGGTCATGTATATCCGATTATAGAGACTAGTTGCCAGACATCCGATATGTGCTTCGTACGGGGCAGACACAATTCCAGCCTCAGGCCTAGCACGTGAACATCCGATACTAGACAGAAATACGCAATACTTCAGTATACTACGCTTGATATAGATCACTTATTCCTATAAGGATATTTCTGGAGAATTGGGTAGGCATGGCGCTTTGCTAGAAGCCAACCTTGTCTTGTGAATCGGTATAAATGTAGTACGAGGTACTTACTTGTTCGGATAGTCCGACGACCGTATTTACTGCCAACATATCCGGGGATCTCATGGGTCGCTTCCCGAAGATTCACCGATGACGTATAACTCGCACTTTATTAATCTGGGATTAATTAGAAGAGAGAGAAAATTAATCTGGGATTAATTGCGGAGATATTTTATCTGGGATAAAATATTAATTAAGGAGAGAGAACTATTAATTTGGAATTAATCGATAAAATAATATATTCGATATATTATGTGAAATTGGATTTCGACGCGGAATTAAAATTAGATTTTAATTCGGGCGAACGAATTAATTTAGAATTAATTCGTTAGCGACGTGAATAGTGATTTCGCTAGGCGTAATCATTTAATTACGACGCGACGGAAAATTTGTTAATTTGGAATTAGTGAACCCGAGCCCGGGATTATTTGCGAGCGCATTCGCATTTCGAATTTGAGTGCGGCACGCAAGTCAAATCGAGCGTCAAATCGCTAGTCGCATCAAGCGTCAAATCATTAGTCACTTTGAGTGATGTGACAACTTGTCACTTGATTGATTGATTGATGTGAATAGTGAAGTGGTTGTTGAAAAAGCATTAATGGGCTTTTGCTTTTTTGACTTTTGGTAAATGATAAATGCTTTTTATTTATTTGTTTTGTTTTTGGAAAATAAAATAAATAAATATATATAAAGCATTTTCATTTCTTTTTCTCTCACTCTCTAATACGGTTTTGCAGGAAACCCTTTTCCCTCCTCTTTCTCTCTTCTCCCTCTCACGCTTGGAGCCGATTTTCTTCCCAAAATTTTGGTTAGACCGAATATGAAGAAGAATGAGAAGTGCTAGCACACACATGGGTTATATTATGGTGATAGGGAAACTAACACATGAGCTTGGATTTACTTTTGGAGCTTGAAGCTTGGAGCTTCAATGGAGTCTTCAATGGCCGATTTTTGGAGCATCAAAACAGCCCCCAACCGAGCTCTCCACTGCTCAACAGCAGCTCAAAACCGAGCTTCAACAATGAGCAAAATGGATTTTGTTCTTCCTAGCATCAAACCATTCAATGTGAGTATGTATTCCGCCTTACTCCTTGAAGTATTCATGCGTTTTTCTTGCTTGTTTCATGAATCTTGGGACCTAATTAGAAACCAACATGACTAATGTAATGGATGAAGCATCAGACCTGCTCTGATACCATTTTTGTTGGGTTTTGGGCAAAGGGCGCAGCGGAAGCGCTGTTCGGGCGAAATCGTAATTTTAAAACTTTTTCAAATTACCGAATAAATTATTCATTATCTAATAAGAATAATTTATTCATATTTCACCTAAATATATTTATTCGATATCCAATAATGAAATAAACAATTAAGAAACGTCGCAAAACTTTTACGAAAATGTTTTTCCGTAAAATGGTTTAAAACGTATTTTTGACCAAACCGACCACCCAACACTTATGGGGACTTCCCAAGTCAGCCCCAATAGTGTTAGGGAAGTTCATGGGCTGCCCGAACAGTAACCAATTCACTGTTTGGACAGTCGTCATCCGGTTGGCTCAAAAGTCACCCGGTAACGCCGTTTTTCACGGTTTTTCACTTATTTCAACTCCGAAATACTTTCCGGCAATTGTTCCAACTCCCAAAACACATCCAATACATTCAAAAGGCATATTTTTCATCCCCAAAATATTAGATATTCCAAGTCTGAAACAGAAAACAAAAATGCCAATTTTTCATGCTTTAAATCCAAATTTTCAAGATTAATCCAATTAATCAAAACACCAACTAAAGTCACCACACATGAAGCACCCAAGAACAATTATAGGCATTACAAGAGTGGTCATAACACTCTAGAATGGAAACATGTCATCAAATGAACAAATTGGACTAATATTACAAAAATATTCACCAAATTACTTCACACATGCACATAAGCTTTCAATTCCATCCACCACAACCAAAAGCCCCAAATTTCATGAAACGAAGAAACCCTAGGGTCTCATAAGATCATCAAGAAACATGAAACAGATTTCTAAGCTTGGGAGGTTGAGGAATTACCTTTAATCCTTATTTTTCCTAAGCCTTTTCTTGATTTTCTCATTTTATTTCCTTGAATCATCAAGAAATGTTTGAGAGGTATTTGGGAGCAGTGATAATCGGCCATGGCTGGATTAAATGAAGAAGAAAATAATTTTTCCTTTTTAAATCATCTTAGCCGACTTGGAGGGGCAATTTTGTCCATTTGGAAAAATTAAATCAATTAATTAAATTAAACTTTATCTTAACAAATCAAATTTGGACAAATAAAGTTTAATTAAATCATACCATGTGTATAAATAATAATTTGACAAATTTCAAAATATTTATGAAAAAAGTTTATTAATTAATCATTTAAATATTTAACAATTGAATATCCAAATAATCAATTAATATAATAATTATTATATATGTATTTTTATTTACAATAAATAAAAAATACATATATTTATGGCATATGTCAAAAAACTCATTTAACGAATAATTAATATGTATCTAATCGTATTATGTATCAAATATAAATACACAATAATTACGATTGACCAAAATCCCCTAATGCATGTGTTATCGTTTAACCGATTAAACGATTCGAATTAACTCACTTAATTCGATGAAGTATTATGAATAATCCATATTATTCATATAACGTTGCCCAAGTGCTCAACAAGTACACTTCATATTGTGGGACTCTCTAAGTTTAGGTTTATCCGTCACGAAATCTAATTTCGTGTCCATAATCCACCCACTCATGGATTATGACGACCACAGATAATCTCGCTAAACTATCCAAGCCGAGGTCATTGCATACGTATAATCCCTCGGTCACAAGCTATCAATATTATACCTGGGATATAGATGAAAACGTCAAATCTGTTCGGTATAATATAGTCGATTTTCAATTTACGATCTCTAAATAACACTCAGAACTGATTTCCGAAGTTATACCACGGCTATGGAATTACTAGATTGCAAACACATGTAAGATGCCTATGCCCTATACACAGGACTGACTGATTCTATCTTGATACGCACTGGATATCATGAGCATCAGTCCACACCCTGGGATAAACCATCGGACCAAGTCACGATATACGACATGTACTGGTCTCAACAGATTTTACTAACCGACCGTGTTAGTAAATCTTGAACAGGAACTTTATTTAAGGATATACATCTAATAGTGTGCTTCCCAATGTCAATTACAAATTACATTGTAACTGCGTACTATATTGTAAATCCTAGGGTCTTTGTCTAATATACACGTATCACTAAACCAAATTTAGTTTCGATCTAATCATAATCAGATATCTAATCGTAATTAGATCGAATAAGTGTTTAAAAGACAAGGGTGCTACCATTAAATAAGTAATATTATGGAAAATAGAATTCTCGTATTCATGAATCAGACATAAATACGATCTGGATTGGCACTCTGAGTACCAACCCTAACAGAAACATCAACATGTTTCTTTTCATTACTCAAGGCTACACTTATATCCTTTTTCATTTCACATTTTTTTCTAATATCTTTTTATCTATCAATTCTGGAAGCTCTTCTAGTAACATTCTAAACTCAGCAATCACATTCCTCATCTTTGCCCACTCTTCTTCACTCATATGCATGTACAACTCTTCCTTATAAACTTTTTTTAGGTTTAAAGGAACACGCTTGATAATTTTTCCACCATACCTAAATTTATACATATTACTATCCATATCATAAACTACTTTATTGATATTATACCAAGGCTTACCTAATAAAACATGCGTATGACACATAGGAAACACGTCACACACTACTTGGTCAACATACTTCCTAATTGCAAAATTTACCATAACCTGCTTATCAACCTCGAACTCTCCAAAATCACTCATCCACTTATAAGGTCTATCAAGAGGTATCAATGATAATCTCAATTTTTCCACAAGGGTAGTGCTATCTAAATTTGTGTGATTCCCTCTATTAATAATCATACTAAACATTTTACTATTGATAAGGCTTCTCGTGTGAAAGATAAATACCCATTTATCTATCAGATGATGTATATAAATCAACCTCTTATTTGAAATACACCAATAATGATTAAAGACTTAAAGAATCACTAAGAATATGAAAAAAAAACACAAAGAAACTAACTAAAAAACACCAAAACCAAAACAATAACAAAAACTGAAACTGAAACTAGACTGAATCTGTAACTAATATTTGATAGAGATTTTGAGACTTGATAGGTACAAGGATAGAGTTCGGCCAACCACTATCTAATTCTTCTCCTCGAGTTCTTATAAATCAATAGATTATAGGTCCTGTAACTCTTTCTGGATTAAAAGATACAACTGTTTAAAGTTTGGTGCGCGGTTGGAAAATTCTTGACGATAAAACTGATTTTTTTTTTGATTTTTTTTTTTTACTTTAATGACTCAAGAATAAAAGGAAATTATGAAAACATACAAAATTAAGACAATGACTGAATTGAAACAAAGCAAGAACGAAACACAAGAAATAAAAATCGATGGAAACAAGACAAGACAGAAACAAGAAGCAGAATTGAATGGAAATAAAAAACGAAACTGTTTTTTTTTTTAAGAAACACAAAGAAAATAAAAGGATAAAATATGACCTTGGAACTTTTGCTTTGATACCAACTGATGAGAACCTGCTTGGAACAAGCCAAGCAAACCCACACGAGATTGAGATCGTTCCCAAGAAAGCCAATGTAGTACGGAATCAAAACTTTAAACCTCTGAAGAGCAAACAACAGATACCTTGAGTGCTAAGAGGGTGCCACAAAAGGTTAACAAGACTTTGCTAAGCCAAAGTCAATGAGAATAGTTGAGGGTTACTCAAGTCTCAAGAAAATAATGATTTTTATTAAAAGATAGATTTTTCATTACAATGAATAATACCCCTTTAAATAGGGGGATAACCATAATTCTACCCAAATATAATAAAACCCTAGTAAAAATATACCAATAACATATAAAATCCTTAAAATTTTATGCATGGGCTTTCTAATTTAATTAAAGTTCAGCCAAACACTTAAACATCATATAACCTTAAAAAATATATAACATAAAAGTTGTAGGGATAACTTGCGTCTGTAGTTTTACTAAGAAAGATTTTGAATTACACTTTTACGTAAAATATAAAGTTATAGATCCATGAGTCTTTTTTCCAATACAACTTGGATCATCAAAATCGGACATTGGATGAAAAAGTTACGGCCAAAATATGAAGACTGCTCAAATCTCTCCACTACTAATGCACCATTCCGAAATTAAGCCCAAAATCAATCAAGGCAACCCATGAACGTCCAAGACCCATTATTAAATTGTTGCCTTAGACATAATAAAGTCTCATGCATGGCCTGAACTCCAGAACCCAAGAATTCTTCCAAATATACTAAAATGACCCAAATACACTAATCTGACCAAGCCATGCAATCAGCCACAACTTCAAGTTAACTTGGCCCAACAAATGAAGCTCATTCTGGATCACACATCTTATCCTTCCTTAGTATTTTCAGAATCTTTTTCAAAAAAATTTTCGAAAACACGTAATTTGAGAATTTGAGCTTGTTGATTGACTTGGAATATTGAATAATGATGTAATAAGATTATTATACTTGATTTGGGTGGCAAGGGAAAGTCCGAAAAGTCTAGAGTATTCCGCAACATTTTTCAGAATTTTCAAAAGTTTTTTTGAATTTTTATTGGGGTGGCACGGGAAAGATCCGAAAAGTTCTGGATTAGTCCGCAACATTTTTGGACTTTTCAAAAGATTTTCGCAACATTTCCAAAATGTTCTAATGCTACAAATATGTTATATTGGATGTTTTAAGAGTAACGAAACTGAAATCGTTGGAATTAGACTTGAATTGAGGGTTTCAGGAAGGTCTGAAAGTTTATTTAAGTCAAGAATTCTGCAAAACTGTGATTTTAACCACTTTTCATAATTTATTTTGATAGATTTAACTAGGATCATGAGTGTTCGTGAGACCAGGTAAGCATTCCACCCGATGAGTACTTGATATATTATTTGATATTTCTCTAATTTATATATATATATATATATATATATATATGTTTACATATAGATATGTTGATATAAATATTCTGAGGTATGTATGTGATATGATGATATTATATCTCGATGTACGAGTTATTGTCAATGGTTGGTGGATTATATATATACACTTATATATATCGGTATGACTGTATTTTGAACAAGCATGTGATTTAAGGTTATCGTTTTGTAAATGATGAGTTATTTGTCAATGGAGGTTGGATTTGATATGTGTTGTGTAATATGTATGACATATGGATGAATACTCTTGTTTATCTATTTTTCGGAAAAGTATTATGAGAAGTTTATTTTGGAAGAATTTTTCTTTAAACGAAATGTATTTGATTTCACTTATGTTATGATATGATATGTTTCCGCCACAGTGTGTTTACTACGTTTTATTTGTTTTATGTTTTTGAAACCATTGTGGTGCCTATATAGGGTTTGTCCAGCTACAATGAACTGACCTGTTACCCCATGTCCATATGGTCCTGCTTCGGACAATATATGGTCTGTGCGCGCGATCCAGGCATTGGACGCTTGATATTTTCGTCGAGCTGACTTGGTTCCTTGACGCTTGATATGATTTTATGATGACATCGATTTTGAAATTTGATTTTTATCATATAGATCAATTTTATGATATATTATGAAAACCTTGTTTTATAGTTTTGAAAAAATACTTTGAAAAATTTGTTCTAAAAGATTCGCTTTTGAAATAGATATATATGAGACGCATTGTATTACACTTATGATATGATATGATAAAGGTTTTCTAACAACTTATATTTATATGATTTTATATATATATATATATTATATATATATATATATACATACACTATTATCAAGGTTTATTCTCGTCTTTTTATGGTATGAGTGTGGTTATTTACTGAGTTTTATAACTCACACCACAACAATTGCTAGTTTTACAGGTTGGCAACCAGATCTGTCTGCCACACAAGCTTTTAGGAAGTCATGCTCGAGATGACGAATCACCCGAGTTGCAGTCAGCCACTCTAGAGTCTTGAGAGATGTCGTAGAAGTCTAGGAGTTATGTTCGTTATGTTTTGAATAGTGCAATACACGTTGTTTTATGTATGTAAATAGAAATTTTGATTTGTTTTAATAGATGAGCTCATTAAGCATATGAGTAAGAGTGAAAGTCAACTTATCCATAACATAGTTGCTCTTAAACTACAAGAAACTCTTCGGAAAAATTTTCATGATCATAGTCACCTGGCTACGCTCGTCATCATCCTTAAGACGTGCAAGTAATTATGGGCACATAGCCCTTAAATATTGATGTTGAGAATTGATATCTTGGGTTTAAACCAGAGGTCATTTTTGCGTATCTGATGTTTATTACATGTCATTTTTTTTACTGGATTATGTTCCAGATTGTCCAATTTTAGGGTATGTCATGTCCGATTTTCGTTAGAATTGAGGCTTAGGGAGATACGTTATTCCTGTCTCCTGTCGGTAGCTTCCTGCCTCCGGTGGGATGTTACAATCATGAGACTATGGACTCAGTGATGACTGCAAGGATGAAGGAATGGACATTCATTCGAGAGCACGTATTGAGGATGATGACGAGCGTAGCCATGTGACTATGATCATGAGAATTTTTCCGAAGAGTTTCTTGTAGTTTAAGAGCAACTATATTATGAATAAGTTGACTTTCACTCTTACTCAGATGCTTAATGAGCTCATCCATTACGAGTCCATACTGGTGGATCCTCGTAAGCTAAGTGGATAGGCAAATGTTGCCATATCTTCCAAATCTGCCAAGAAGAGGAAGAAAAATATTGGGAAGGCTAAGGTAAAGCCCATTAAGAACAAAAGAATCTCCAAGGACACCAAGAGAAAGAGTTTCCATTGAAATAAAGATGGGTACTGCTGAGCTGAAAGAGACAAAAGACTTCCGGTAAATATGATTTACTTGTTATTGAGTCTTTATAATGGAAGATGACAAATTTGCATGGATTGTTGATTCTGGAGCCAATAACCATGTTTGTTCTTCTTTGCATCTACTTGACTCATTGAGGGATCTTGCGAAAAATGACTATACCATGAGGGTTGAGACATGGGATGTCGTTTCAGCAAGGGCAATAAGAGTTTCCAATTTAAAATTTTCAAATAATTATTATTTAATTTTGAACAATATGTTATTTATTCTTGGGTTTCGCAGGAATTTGATTTCTGTTTCAAAACTTTTGGATGATGGTTTTTCTATTTCATTAATAATGATTAAGTTATTATTTCTAGAAATGTATTAACTATATGCATAGGAAACTTAGAGAACTACTTTGTATGTGTTAAGACTGTTAACACATAATTCACTGCTCAACACTGAAATATTTAAGGTTGAAAGCCTAAAACAAAACGGCAAAAGATTTCTCACGATGATACATATCTGTGGCATCTTGACATGATCATATTAACCTTGACCGGATAGATAGGTTGATAAAGAGCAGAACTTTAAACCAGTTAAAGCTTGATACTTTACCAGTCTACGAATCTTGTCTAGAAGGAAAAATAACTAAAAGACCTTATACTGGAAAATGACTAAGAGCCAATCCACCACTTGAGTGATACATTAGGAATTATCAAATTTTTTGCTTATTTAAATTAAAATATTTAATTTGTTTGCATGTATTAATCTAAATTTAAACTATTTAAATTTACATTACTTTTTTGCTTTGATAATTAAACATGCATATAATGTCATGACATTTTATAATGCATGAGTTTTATGCTTTGATAATTAAACATGCATATAATGTCATGACATGTTATCATGCATGAGTTTTATGCTTTGATTAATTAAACATGCATATAATGTCATGACATGTTATAATGCATGAGTGGGCATCATATACAATGACATGTTATTCAAATAATTTGAATTAAAACATACATACGAGTATACGACAAACTAATGCATTGATCAGACTCTTATTTTTCTATACTAATCTAATTAGTACATAAATTACCAAGACATCCTTTGGTCTTCAACTCTTACTCTATGGAATGGCTTCCACAATATAACTAATTACAATATTGTTGACGGCAACAGTTCCACCATTTACATTAAATTTGGATAAAACATAAAAATTACATAAAGAATAATTTTTATAACATTTGCAAAATAGTCTTATGGGCTTATATTCCCCAAAATAAATAAAATAAAAATAAGAGCTGGAAAAATTTACGACCAATGCATTTTTATAATAAATAAACATTCATCATATGAATAAATTTATCACATAAAATTTATTTATTTTATGCCTACTCTTATGACATATAAAAAATTTTATTTTTCATGCATCTCATATATAAAAATAAATAAACCATAATTATCACATAATTAAAATAAAAATAGAAGAGTTATAATACTTTTCAACCTCGCTCTTGATGTCAATTATAGGAAACCGATTTCTCGAGTGGCAGAAGCGACGTTAGGCACCAGGATCGACCTTAAAAATTTCTTTCAGTCAATTCTCATTTGAACCTGAATCTAGATTAGATATTATTTTTTATTTATTATTTTTTTATGAACAATAATAATTTTATTGTTCGCGCTACAGTGTGCACGGTCACTATTCACTACTACAATACTCGCAGGTTACTATTCACTACTACAATACTCGTGGTTACTATTCACTACTACAGTCCACAAATTCTGCTTACTATGCTAAGTCTTCTGCAATAGTTATGAGTATTTTTTAACCTCCGAACCAGCCCAAAGACAACCCCGAACCAGCCTCGAAGAAGAATGAGAAAATGGTTTCGTCAACACCACTCGGAATTCCATGCTATTACTCTTTATCAACGAATCGAAGCGTAGTCTTCACTCACAATTTTATTATCTAAACTCTTTAGAGAAAAAAATATCACACTATTTTTCTTCTATGTTTTTTTCTTTCAACATTTGAGAGAAAATATAAGAAAGATGGTAAAGGTTTGTGCAAAAGAAAGATTAGATCACAAAGCAAAACAACTTTTGATTTTATATGCTAGGGTTTAGATTAACATAATTATAATTAAAATTACTTTTATATCCCTAAACCCTTGGTATTTTTTACCAAACTTTTAAAATTTTGTAATAACAAAATTCATAGTTAAATGTCTTCATAATGAAGACATTAAACCTCCACCTTAATACATATTTTATAACTCATTTTGAAATAATGTGTATTGATATCAAATATTAATATATATTTTATTTCAAAATAACAATTAAATTATCAAATAATATAATATTTACAAAATATAAATATAAATGTATATGATTATCTCATAATTACTAAATAATGAAAACTTTATATTAAGCTTTTTAAAAATAGTTTTCAAGAGTGATTTCAATTATTAATCACATTAATAATTTTAATATAATCTAATATTATGCATGTGAGTTCATAATTGGACTATCCAATTATGATATGATTTGCTATAATATATCGAGTCAGCACGGGGACCAAATGGACCTGCAGCTCCGAGCTCCGATAATCTCAGAATATAAATTAAAACTCTTTAATCAAATATTCCGAATTATTAACTTAAGGTTATTCCACTAAGAACCTAAAGCTACACTTTCATTACTGCATATATATTTTATACCGAAACTCATCGGCGTCCACCGATATAATCACTGTATACAGATTGACCCTCCACAATATCTCATGATTAAAGTTGGGTCATAATATATGTTATGCCCTTCTAATTATTTTGTGTCATAAGTACCATTAATTCTCTAATGAATGATTTATTCATAACTATTATGAATATTAATCTTTCTATTCGTAATAGAAAGTCATGAGCGCTCTAACCGTTCAAGTACCGAATCAACCCTTAAGGAGGATACTCATCTACTTCTCGCAAGAAGGAGTGGATTCCATATTTGTGTGAAACGTCCCCATCCACACACCAAACCATGTCCCCAAAGTACGTAACTATTGGTCAGGATTTATTCACCAACCTCACATTTGTAAATCAAAAGACATAGCATGTCATGCAGGAGTTTGTAATACACTCGGGATTCAAATCAACCCATATATGATCATCTATTAGACTGATATGAATTTTTTTGTTTAACGGATATTAAAAGAAATTCATTTATGTCTTGGTCCAGTCCTATATGATCGCATCATATAAGGTACCTCAATTCCCATGTCACCACATGAATGAACCCACATCAAAGTCGTCATATAATATGGGATAGACCGCAACTGTAGATAAACCACAAACAAAGTGCCCGTCTTTGTTTACTCTTTACGGACTATATAGGATTATTAATTTCAGATTTAAATTCTCTTGTGTATAACACTTACACACTATGTCTGGAAGTATATTTAGTTAGAAATGGCATACATTACAATTTATAATATGCAATTTTAAAATCAACATTTTAATAAATAAATAACTACATCGTTTATTACTTAAAATAAAATCATGTTTACATGTTATATTATGCTTTAGGGCATATATCCCAACAATGGGTTGATGGAACAGTGTATTGAGAAACCTATATAAAGAGGTTGATGCCACAAATTCAGAGGTTGACAATTTTCGCATTACACAACTTGTAAAAAAGCAAGAGCTTCTAAATTAATGATAGAGAGAGAAAGTATGTCAGCATCCGACCATATGAGAGAGTTGTAACGGGCACGTTGTAAGACCCGATGTGCTTATTTTTATCTTTGTAAGCCCACCACACCATTTGTAGCTCGGGTCGGTCTTGATTTCGAGTAATAATATAATACCCCCATTTTCTTCCGTGGACGTAGGTTGTCCGCCGAACTACGTAAATCATTGTTTATGTGATTTACCTGTCTATTTGTTAAGTTTATTTTGGTTCCCTAATAACCAAACAAATTCACTACTGATGGTAGGTTTGTTCGAGGGGTCGATTCCCGAATTGCGTTTGGAACGAAAAACAGTCGTCAACACAACTAATATGTTTCCCAATGATTTAAATTTATTTTAAGAAAATTTTATTTATTATTCGAAGTTCAGGACTCTTCAGGATCCTTTTATTATTCGGGAATCTCATTTCCTGAAATAATTACAAGAAAACAGATTCATTTAAGAATTATCAATAACATATACAGAGATGTTGATTCCCTCCGCCCCCGCCCCTCCCTACTACCATCCCTAAAGCCATTTGTCAGACGCCCCACCACAAGTACTGTTACAGATTATGACTCTGTAACCTAAATAACAAAGGACAGGAAGGGATAGAAACTAAAGGAAACAAAGCAAGACACAATGATAAAAAATGGAGAAAGATGGTGGAAAGAAAAAGGAAAGAGATACCACTTACTAGGAAGTGATTGTAGAAGAACCAAAATGGCTCTAAAGTAATACTTCCACCCCACCCTATCCTTTCCTTGGAAAACCAGAGAGTAGAGGTGCTTTATTCGTTGTCTCTGTGGTGATTCATAGTCGGTCCTTAATCTTATTTGACGTATTATTTGTAGTTTCGAGCTTTAGCGTTTCCGACTTACTTTTAATCGGACGGTAAGGATATCCCCATCAATAACCTGCGTGGGTCCCTTCTCAGCTTAAATCCACGTGTCACATTTTCATAGTCGACTCTTTTGGATCTAACAAGTGAACAATTTGATCAAAACTCGAAAGAATTTCCTCTATAAAATAAAAAAGGGGCAGACAAATTTTCCATCTCTCTCTTTAGGGTCAGGGTTTCGCGCAGTTTTAGCCAACTCGAATTTTAGGTAAAATTATAATATTCAATTTTTTTTCCATATAAATTTCTTCTATATAATTTATCTTCAATTTGTTTCTTATTGATCTGATTTGGTATAGGAATATTTTAGGGTTTCTTTTCATGGTAACTTGTGATCATGGCTTTTTTTGATGATGTGATCAGTCTATAATAGCTGAATAACTCAACCAAAGAGTATTGCAATGACTCAGGCTGATTTGGATATTTTGAATTTTAATGGTTTCATTTCCTTTTGGAGTTGTGTGATTTTTTTTTTTTTTTTTTAAAAAAAAAAATTAAGCCGGTTAGGTTAATCAAGAATTGCATTTGTTTCTTTGAATTTCACCTGCAGTTTTGCAATTAAAGTATTGCATTTATTTTGAGCCTCAAGATGTCGAGTGGGTCAGCAAGACGAGTCTCACGTCAAGATATACAACTGGTAAGATGAATTTTACTGCTGGAGTATCATAGATTGTTGACTTATGAATCATAATTTTGTGACCTCTTTTATTTTTTATTATTAATGTTATTGGTATAAAATGAGTTCTATTGGAATTTAAAGCTTAAAAAAATGGTGTTAATTTAGCCTCCACTTTGAACTATATATAGCAATTGTAGTTCCATAAAGATCCTTGCTCTAATTTCTTCTTGTTAAATCAATAGCAAAATTATGATAATTGCCCTGTGCTGGAATTTTGGTTGGTTCAGTCAGAGAAGAAGTTGGAGCGTATCTTATAACAATTAAGACTAAAGCTTTTCCCATGTTTCCCTTTTCTCTAAAATATTCTTTTGCTTTTGTCTTGGACTCACAGTTCAAAGCTGAGTACAGTTTTGTTTCACATACTATTTGACATATGGTGAGTTAACATCAGGTAGTTTATTTTATATTGCAAGCTTGAACCGTGTTGTTCTTCTTGAGGCTTTTATATTTCTAATAGTGGAAATTTGAAATGATTAAAGCAGTTTAGTTCAAAACATTGGAGAATGAAACCTGGACCCCTGAGGTTGGTCTTAGAGCATAGATCGATAATCATAACTGGTATTACACGAGAAACTGAAGGGTCATAGTCAATAAACATTTGGTCGAACAAACTTAAGAGTTACGCCTCTCTAAGGGTTTTTTTCGTATATGCACCTTACAAACCTACATTGTTAGAGAAATTGTTGGTGGCCTGATTTTTACGTATTTTGAATTTCGGTTTGTTGATGTGTGATTCCAGGTGCAAAATCTTATAGAACGATGTCTTCAATTGTATATGAACCAGAAGGAAGTTGTGGAAACTCTACTGGTTCAGGCAAAAATTGAGCCTCGTTTTACAGAACTTGGTAATTGATCAATACTTTCTATTCTTGGCCCTAACCTTTATTTTGATGTTATTTATGATAATTCTATGAGATATTAACTTGTCATCACGTTTAATATATAAGTTCAGGCCTTGAACTTATCTAAAATTTCTTTTTGTTTTGTTTGTTGCTGATCTGATGAAAGGACATGAATGGCATGTTGCGCTTTTCATACTCTATTCAATGTTGGATTTAGTTTTAACATTGAAGATAATGACATAAATTATAATGAATGCCATGTTGATGTGAACCCAACAAGAACCCGCCTTGTGAACCCACGAACAAATCAGACAAAACCCAAGAACACGATCAGGAATGGATGACTAAGACCCGTTGAGAACCTACCTCAAGAACCCTAGTTGCAGAATCACGCCACAAAGAGTTGCAAGCTCTTTGATGAGTTTAAGTTTTTGACGGTGTTCTAAAACACGCTAGTCGCTAGTCGCTAGTCGGGCGGCGACCCAGCGCCTAGGGCGCCTAGGCGAGGCCTAGGCAATTAGTCGGCAAACAGTTAAAAATCTAATATTTTCCAACATCATAATTCATAAATAAACCAAATCATATAAATTCAATCAAAATGTAATAAAACATAAAACCATTAATCAAACTCAATCAACCATATAATGATATAAAACATCCTTTAACTAAGTTCATGTTCATCATCCTTTAACAAATATTTATAACTAAATATCTAATCTTCTTCATCTTCTTCATCTTCTTCAAACTCATCATCCTTAGGTTCTTCATCAGAATCAAAATCTTCTTCATGAAGTTCGCTGTATTCAGCATTTCTAGCGCTTTTTCGAGGTTGTAACATTTCATCTGCCCCAGATGCTTCTCCAACCATCCTCCAAGTAAGCCCCGAACCGAGTTCTACTTCTTCATCATCACCAGAGTCACCACCCTCAACAATCCATCCTTGTGCATTAGTAGCATCTTTTGCTTGTAATACATCTAATTTCAAATCCTTCTCCCTTTTGTGCTTGTTCTTCAACTTGGCATTAAAGGAAACAAAGACAAGATTGTTTAATCGATTCACATCTAGTATATTCCTTTTCTTCGTGTGAATCTACATAAATAATTTAAATAAATCAATTAATATTAATAATTACAAAATAAAATAATCAAATATTTAGCTAATGTTAAATATATACCCCTTTAAAAGTGCTCCAATTTCGTTCGCACCCGGATGAACTAGTGGTTAATGAAAGTATCATTTTTGCCATTTTTAGCAAGTTAGGTGTATGATGTCCATATGTACGCCACCATGAAACTACAAATTAACATAAATAGTTTGAATGAAATATAATAAATCTTATATATTTTGCAAAATAATTCAAATGAATACTTTGTTTTTACTTGGATTAAAAACATCAATCGATACCCGACATGCTTTGGCCGCCACTTCTCTACCAAAAGCTTCATCTTTTGTCTTATACGAAGCCAACTCCTCATTTATCACCTTACTTTGCATGTGAATGTCATTGAGGAAGAAAGCCTCCACAACCGTAAATACCCCATCCATTACATTCACATCGTACTCAATACTTGTATCCTTATAGTAGTAGTAAGGATTTAATAGATAAGCAATACAATGCAATGGAGTATCAAGCCGCTCTTCAATTTTACTATCAATAATCTCCAAGATTGGCCGATAATTACTCTTAATATTGTTCAATGCATCATTTATCTCTTCTTTTGCATTCTTTAGCTCTCCATATACAAAGCCCATGGATGACTTTCTATCCCCATCAACTAATCGAAGCACCCTCACCAAAGGTGCAAACACCTTCAAACATTGGGTCACCCCATTCCAAAAAGAGACACTCATCACCGTGGCAAATGTAGCTTTCCCTTTAGCTTGCTTCGACCATATGCACTCATCCTATTCTGTGCTAGCAAACATGGTTTGCAAACTTTCTTTTTTCTCGATCAAACTTTGTAAGGTTAAGAAAGCTGAGGAAAACCTAGTTACTCCCGGTCTGACTATGTCCCTCTGTTTTGTAAACGATCTCATCATGGACAAAGTCTTGTGATGGGCATACGCGAAAATGGTGAAAGCCTTGGCACTATCAATGGTTTTTTTGTACCTTGGCAATTTCCCAATACTTTCAAGCATGAGTTTTATGGTGTGAGTAGGACATGAACTCCAAAAAATTTTTGGCATCTTCGCCTTCAACAACTTTACCGTGGGCATATTGTTTGAGGCATTGTCTATTACCACTTGAACCACATTTTCCGCCCCCACTTGTTCAATACCCGTCATAACATACTCATAAATGTGCTCAACAGTATGCGCCACATCAAAACTTTCCTTTGAAGAAAAGAAAGTGGTACCTATTGTGCAATTAACACACAAATTCATTATACTTCTCATTTTCCTATCACTCCAAGCATCTGTCATCATCAAACACTCGTTCTCCTTCCACTCCTTATCATGTTGTTGTAGAAAAACTTTAACACTTTCAACTTCCTCTTTTAAGAATGGCTCCCTCAATTCATATTGGCTAGGACCTCTGAAACCCGGTCCAAATTGACCCACTGCCTCCATCATCGCTATCCAGCTATTATTGTCAATGACATTGAAAGGAATACCGGATTCATAAACCCACTTAGCAACAAATCGCTTCACATTATGTGTATTTTCTTTAAAAAGTGCTTCATTAATATTTTGTTGCCGCATTGTTTTACCATCACTAGGTGAAGAATCATGAGGGGTTACCACTGTCCACCTATCTAAAGGGCCGCGATGCCGAGGGGGTCTTGAATCTAACCCTTCTTCTATTTCACGAATTTCATCTTTTTCTTTATCGCCCCCAATATTAACTCCTTGCCTTATCTCACTAACATGCTTCTCTTTTCTTTTCTTTTTATTTCTTGCCTCCAAAATGGCTTGTCTACACTTCTCTTGATCTTCTTTACTGGGCTTTGGACATTTTGCAATATTTCCCGATATATGCCCAATATGGTCTTTCATTCTGTAAACTCCACCAGAAATTTTTTTTGAACATAACTGTATTTGACTTTAAACATCATTTGATTTCCGTTTAAGAACCGGACTACACTCCGAATTAGAAGCCGCATAAGAAGTCATGTCTTACTAAGAGTATAAGAATGAATCAATTAATTTAATTAGTAATGAAAATATGAAATATACTAAATCTAAATCTTATATTATATTATATAATATGCAAAATAATTCAAATTTTCAATTGAATACTTAGTAGTACTAAATAAAAATTTGTTAATTAAGTAATTAGTTTTTAACTAAAAAAAACACTCAAATGTCAAAACAAAAAGTCAAAAATAAATTAAATACTTATTATATTTACTATTTAGGGTAATAAGATTTTAGGTCAAATAATAAAATAAATATAATAAATCACTTCTCTACCATGACCCATGAACCAATTGAGTATTGACTAAAGTTGGGGAAAAAATAATTTGTTTACCTTATGAAAGCAGAAGATGCGTCAGTGTAGAGAGAAAGCAGAGGCGCAAATGAACCAAAGGCAGAGAGAAAGGAGGGCATGGTGGACTCTGGAGAGAGAGAGAGTGAAAAAAAACGCAAAGTGAAGATTGAAGAAGAAGAAGACGCGGCTGAGCAAGCAGTGAGCAGAGAAGAACTGAAGAAGAAGACCGAAAAAATATCAAAAAACTAACCTTACGCGTGAATTTTTTTTTAATTAACCTATCCCCCAAAACGACGACGTTTTGGGGTATTATTAATCCCTCAAAACGGCGTCGTTTTGGGGGTAGGGGTTGGGAAAAAAAATGCAGCGCCGACTCTCGGCTCATACGCTGCCGATTGCCGGTGAAATCGGCACCTAGGCGCCGATTTCGCGCCAACGATTGCATCGCGCGACTACCTCCACCGATTCGGTGGTAATCGCCGCGGCTGGGCCGCGATGAGCGAAAACACGCCGCCTGGGCGGCGCGTTTTGGAGCACTGGTTTTTGAAGTTTAAGAACAAGACGAGGATCAGCTCTCAAATCCATCAAAAGTCCCAAAATAATGATATAATGTAACTTAAATAGCAAATGAGTGAAACCCTAAAAGGCAAGGAAATAAGAGTCCTAATCTAATATGCTAAAGTGGTGCCCAAGCAAGCCCATAAAACCTAAACTACCCCACACACCATTAGGCATGTGTTTCCCTAGCTAAACTCGGAAACCCTAAATCTACCCCTAATCACACGCCTCCCACATGGAAAGTACGTGCACGTGTGCTTCCTGATTTAAATAGAAAAGGGCTTTAAAAATTAGAATAAAATAAAATAAATGTCCAGCCCTTTTACATTGATCAATAAAAAAAAATGCATAAATAAATCATCTAGTCAACATCTCTAATGGCTTGTATAATGTTAGCCATGGAAGGTTCTTCATGTGACAAATCTATCTTCAATGTTAATGTTTTGACAGTAAGATTGGTAGGTCTCGGCCATCGTCTCCCTTACAAGTCCAAGCATTGCTTCCTTGAATTCTTTAGCCCTAGACCTTGCGATAGGTCCCACTGGTATAAGCAAAGGATCCTTGACTTGTTGTTCAGTTGCGGCTTCTCCTTGAACCGCATCATTCCCCCTCTCCTCAAAAGGATTCGTCCTCAAATCTACATCAAACAAAGATAAGTCAGAAACATTAAATGTAGCATAAACTTGGTACTCACCGGGAAGATCCACTTTATAAGCGTTATCATTAATGTGTTCAAGAACTTGAAAAGGCCCATCTCCATGATGTAACAACTTGGACTTCCTCTGTTATGGAAATCGCTCCTTACGCAAATGCACCCAAACCCAATGTACTAGTTCAAATTGTAGGCGTTTTCATCCTTTGTTGGCCTTAGATGCATATAGCTTATTCTTCTCTTCAATGTGTAAGCGTGTCTCCTCATGAAGTTGTTTGGCCTTTATTTTTCCATCCAAACTCGCCCTCTCATCAACAGGCAAAGGCACAAGATCCAAAGGAGTAAGTGGATTAAACCCATACACAACTTCTAAATGAGAATATGAAGTGGTAGAATGAATACTCTTATTATATGCAAACTCTATAAATAAAAAACAATCCTCCAGGACTTCAAATTCTTACTAACAATAGTACGTAACAGTTGCGACAAAGTCCTATTCACTACCTCAGTTTGACCATCTGTTTGTGGATGACAAGTAGTAGAAAATAATAACTTAGTTCCTAACTTACCCCACAAAACCTTCCAAAAGTAGCTTAAGAACTTGGCATCACGGTCAGAAACAATACTTCTTGGAACACCATGGAGGCGTACTACCTCCCTAAAGAACAACTCAGCGATGTTAGTGGCATCATCTGTCTTAGAGCATGCAATGAATGTGCCATCTTGCTAAACCTATCCACTACCACAAAGATTGAGTGCTTTACCCCTCTCAGTCTTCGATAACTCTAAAACAAAATCCATAGAAATATCAATGCAAGGTTCCCTAGGTACTGGCAAAGGAGCATACAACCCATGAGGTAAAACCTTAGATTTGGCCTTTCTACACGTATTACATCTATCACACATACGCATGACATCTTTTTTCATCCCAAGACAATAAAAATGCTCACTCAAAATACCCAAGCTCTTAACTACCCCAAAATGCCCCATAAGTCCCCCACCATGTGTCTCACGCAGTAACAATTCACGCATAAATCAAGATGGAATGTACAACTTACTGTCATTAAACAAATAACCCTCATGCTTATAAAATTTCCCACATGCACCCTACTACAATTTTCAAACAAGTCAAGCAAATCCACATCAGATGCATACAAGTCCTTAATAAATTCAAATCCAAGCAATTGAGCATTCAAGGAGTTTAGAAGTGCATACCTGCGAGACAACACATCGGCAACTACATTTGCCTTATCTTGCTTGTAAGGAATAACATATGGAAAAGACTCCAAAATCTTCATCCATTTAGCATGGCGCTTATTCAAGTTACTTTGACCTTTGATGTGCTTGAGTGATTCGTGGTCATGGTTTATCACGAACTCCTTAGGCCATAGGTAGTGCTGCCAAGTTACCAAAGCTCTCACTAAAGCATAAATTTCCTTATCGTACGTTGGGTACTTCAAGGTCACCACATTGAATTTTTCACTAAAATAGGCAATCGACCTCTTCTTCTACATCAGTACTGCACCGATTCTTGTCCCTGAAGCGTCACACTCAATCGCGAAAGTTTGATTAAAATTAGGTAAAGCAAGTACGGGTGTAGTGCACAATCGTTCCTTAAGCAAAGCAAACGCTTCATCTTGTTCCTTACCCCAACTAAAACCAACATTTTTCTTTATTACCTCTGTGAGTGGTGCGGCTGTGGTACTGAAATCTTTCACAAAATGCCTATAGAAGCTAGCCAAGTCATGGAAGCTCTTAACCTCTGTTGCGCTCGTAGGTGTTGGCCAATCCTTGATGGCTTTAATTTTTTCCTCATCTACTTCAATTCCCCGTCCACTTACAACATATCCAAGAAACACCACTTTCTTCATACAAAATGAGCATTTCTTAAAGTTAGCATACAATGACTCTTGACGCAAAACAGTAAGTACACTACGTAAGTGTTCTATATGTGCATCTAGATTCGTGCTGTAAACTAGTGTGTCATCAAAATAGACAACCACAAATTTACCGAAGAATGGACGCAAGACATGATCCATAAGTTGCATAAAGATACTAGGTGCATTAGTAAGACCAAACGACATAACTAACCATTCATACAGTCCATACTTAGTCTTAAATGCAGTTTTCCATTCATCGCCTTCATGCATGCGAATCTGATGGTAGCAACTTTTTAAATCAATCTTAGAAAATATGCTACTACCATGCAACTCATCCAACATGTCATCTAACCTAGGAATAGGATGGCGATACTTTACCGTTATATTGTTCACAGCTCGACAATCTACACATCCTCCAAGTTCCATCATTCTTTGGTACCAAAATTACTGGTACTGCACAAGGACTTATGCTCTCCCTCACGTACCCCTTGCTCATCAAATCCTCGACTTGCCTCTGAAGGTTTTCTGTCTCCTCGGGATTACATCGATAGGCTGGTCGGTTAGGTCTAATAGCTCTTGATACGAAATCAATCTGGTGCTTAATACCTTGTATGGGTGGTAACCCACTAGGTATCTCCTCATCAAACACGTCCTCAAATTCTTGCAATAAAGCACTGTTCTAAAACGCGCCGCCTAGGCGCGCCTCGGCGACGCGTTTAGGCTCGGCGGCCTATGGCCGCCGCACCTGGCCCCAAATCGTTGGGGCCAGGTGCTCGCCGGAATGGGCGGCATTTTCTGCCCATTCCGGAACGGGTTGACCGCCGGTCAACCGCCATTGACCGACTCAAAATTCAAAATTGAATATGTTTTCCGGTCGGATTTTACCCCTAATCCTAACCCTAACCTTAATTTTACAAAACTAACTCTCTAACTCATCAATTTTAAAAATCCCCAATTTGATGCATAAACCCTAATTTTAAAAAACTCTAATTGCTTCAATTTTTGTTAGTTTCTCATCAAATTGACCTTCTATAAATCTTACCCATTGCTCAAACAACATTTCCCTATGATTAATTTGTCAAAATCACACCAAATCTTAAACCTAATTATGAAAATTCTCTATTTCCGACTAGTTTCCTAGGCCCCGTGTAGGTGCCCTAGGCGCTAGGCGCCCTAGGCGCAAGGCGCTAGGCGCTGGGTCGCCGCCCGACTAGCGCCTAGCGCGTTTTAGAACACTGCAATAAAGTAACAACACTAGGAAGAGAATTGTTAATGTTAGAAAGTTTAAGATAAGACTCTTTGTACACATGTAGGAGTATGAACTCATTCTTTTTGAACTTTCGCCCAATCTCCCCTTCTTTAGCAATTTTTTTTCTCTCTTCCCTCACTGTTTTCTGCCCCCTCACAATCGACCCTCTCTTTTGTTTTGCTCACACCTACCGTCTTGGCCGAATTACTCACTTCCCCTTTTGGTTTCACCGCTAATTGTTCCTCATAGACTTGCCTTCAAGTAAAACCATTTCCCCATTTTTAATTAAGCTATATCTATTTTGAAACCCCGCCATGATGAACCCTCCGGTCATATTGCCAAGGTCTACCCAACAAAAGATTCCCAGCATGCATCGACACCACATCACATTAAACCTCATCACTATACCTCTCTATAGAGAAGGAACTCTCACCTGCTTCGTCACCTTCACCTTACCACAATCATTCAACCATTGTAATTTGTAAGGTTTAAGATGCGCCAAAGAGTGTAACCCTAACTTCCCTACCAAGGATGCACTAGCCAACATTGATACAACTACCCCCATCAACAATCAAACTACAAAGCTTGTCCTTTATAGTACACCGAGTATGGAAAATATTCTCTCTCTGCTCCTCAGTCTCATTAACCTTTATTTGAGAATTTAAAGCCTGTTGTGTAACTAAAGACATCACTTTATCCTCATCAGCATATACATGTGTAGCTCCACTAACTTCAGCACCATCAACATCAACTAATCTCGGCATATGATCGGGCATGTCTTCACAATCACTCTCACTGTCTATATCCCTATTCGTATGCATAATCATCCCCCTTTTGTTCAGACATTCTGAAGCAATGTGACATAATCCTAAGCATTTGAAACACTTAATGGTGCGCCCTGAAGATGGTTTAGAGTCTGTCCTAGGCTTATTATTTTGGGTGGCGGAAGAACTACTACTGCTAGCTCTAGGTGGATCAATTTCCCCTTTTGTACAACATCTTTCTGGTCACTATTACCCCATTGAGGTTTCCATGGAGTAGATGGAGGAAACTTAGTCGGAATAGCCTTTTGTCTTTGCTTATCTACCTTCATCGCCATGTGTACCATATCCTCGATCTTGACATAATGCTGAAGGTCCACAACATTGGCTATCTCACGGTTCAAGCCACTCTATAGTGGCCTCATTGTCTTCCTGAACATTTGCCCTAATCATGGCAATCTCCACATCCTTGTAGTAATCCTCAACACTACGTGATCCTTGTGTAAGATTCTGAAGCTTCTGATATATGTCCCTGAAAAAATGCACTGGCACAAATCTCATACTCATCACCCCTTTTAATTCAGCCATGTGCTAATTGGCCTCTCAAGATTCCGTCTCCTGGAAGTGACTAACTGATCCCACCAAACAATGGCGTAGTCTGTGAATTCTACCACCGCTAGCTTCACTTTCTTTTCCTCTAAATAATTGTGACAGTCAAAGATGAGTTCCATTTTTTTCTCCCACTCTAGATAGGCCTCTGGGTCACTCCACCCCTGGAACGTTGGATTGGACATTTTAATCTGACTAAGGTCTCCATCAATATCGTCACGCCTATTTCCTCTTACACCCCTAAAAGCAAAAGATCTTTGATCTCTGAAATTCCATGAGTTGTGTGCTTCATCATCCCCAACATTACCAAATTTATTTTTTGCTTCTTGTTCGTCTATAGGAGCATCCCTTCTTTGCTTATGTGGCAAATTCGGATCAAAGCTAAATTGTGCTCTAGTTTGGCTACTCCGCAAGCTAGACACGACATCAATGATCTCCTTCCTACTCTGATCACCTTCAACCTTTAATGTCTATCATCGTCTTAAACTGTACACCCCATTCAGCAAATTGTTTAAACATGACCTCTGGCATGGATGTGTCACCACTACTAGGTAACTCATTGTTCATTGACATTGTAATTTGCTGCAAGAAAATCGTTAGTAACAAAAGAAAATAAGAAAGTAAACCTCACCGGCACGGACCTCACCTGTTTACACTCGTTGGCTTTTACCCGAAGCTGTGCTCTCTTTCTCTGCCTTTTACCACTCAAAGTCCTTTTAACTAGTTCTTAAACCGAACTAGTACTCGGATCAAGAACAAATAAAACAAGTAACCGCAATTCAAGCAACGCAAGTTCAAGGGAACAAAGTTAAGAAGCCAACAAGTATGAAAGCAAGCACGAAAGAAAAAGAAACACACACTGTAGATTGCGGCAAATAGGATGCTAGGTAACTAATTTCACCCTCAATTCGGAAATTTTTAACACGCATAGGCAAATCACTCTAATCACTTCATCTCAACAATGCAAAAACTAGGAAAAAAATTGCACGTAAACAGAAATTTTAAATTTTCCACTTTAAATTGGGTCCCTCGGCCCTTTTAAGACGTTTGGTGTCGTGGAATTTGCCTAATTTTTATTATTTCCCGTCTACGGGAAACCAGTAGGTCACGCAAATTCAACTTGCTCACAACGTAATCCTATTGCCACGTCGAAGATCTAAGGCTATAGGAAACCTTAGGTCACACAAGTAACAGGGAGTTAAACAAGTTTGCAGGAGCCACAACGGAAGAAGTAAAGAAAACACAACAATTAATTCGCTAACAACAAGATGTGACAAACCCATCTTCAATGTTAAAGTCTTGACAATAAGATTGGTAGTCTCGGCCATTGTCTCCTTTACAAGTCCAAGCATTGCTTCCTTGATTTCTCTAGCCCTAGACCTTGTGATAGGTCCCACTGGTATAAGCAAAGGATCCTTGACTTATCGTTCAGTTGCAGCTTCTCCTTGAACCGCATCACATGTTGTGATTTTTCATACTCTATTCAAAGTTGGATTTAACGTTGAAGATAATATCATAATGAATTTTTACCATGTTATTCCTCTTTCTGTTTGGTGATTAGTTTGTTTGGACCTTTGGTTTTAGTATTTTTTTATTTAGGTAGCATGCCATTGCAATTAGACCATTATACGTTGTCAATTTTAGCCGTCGTCATTTTTTTGCAAGTTTTATCCTCCGGTTCTTAAAATACATCTTTCTTTCTGTTTCCAAATAAAGGGTTGATTTACGAAGTTATTTTTCTTACAAGTTATTGGCTTCAGAGATTTTATGTTTTCTAAATAGGAAATAAAGGGTTTGAAGGGGATGGAATTTCATATTTGGACAATGATTTATGTAATATTGCATAGTTTTCATGATCTTTCATGTATTAAATGGCCAAATTATTTAGGAACAGAAGTCAAGTTTTCTAAGAACTTTTTTATTTTTTATTTTTTTTACAATGAAGAGACTTATGTTATTAAGGTTATTTAATTCTGTTGATATAGAACTATATCTATCACTTGAAAGGTACAAAACTCCAAGCTTGTTTCGTTTATTTACAGTTGTATGATCGTTGAAGTTACCATTGATATTGAAGCGAGCAAATGGCTTAGGCTTAGTGTCATAGGGTATTATACTTGAAACTTGAAGATTTTCTCTGTGGCTTAATTGTTGAGAGGGTGCTTGCATCTTTACTATGTAGATGCTGCAAGGACCTCTCCCTTGTATACCTTGAGAATTTTCACAATGAAGATCCCCATGAGACAAATTGTATTATTTGGATATTTTTTCAACGGAGGATTGTTTTTTTTAGATTCATAATTTGGTTATCGGTATTTCTTTGTATTTTTTAGATTCATAATTTGGTTATCGGTATTTCTTTGAAAGCTAAAAGGGTAATAGTTTGGCGATAAGCATTCTCTTGTTTGAAAAATCAAGCTGGAGATGGGATTAGGTCTGTGGTGCTCACAGTTTATTTAAAAAGTTTTGCCAAAATATTATTGAAACTTTTGGACCCAAGGAACTAACAGTAACTTCACTAGAGTGTTATTGCCAATCTTGTTAGGTCATAACTTAGATTTTGGCCTCCATGCTTAAAAATGTTGTGCTGTTTTTGCGATGTTTAGATATTTTTAGTTTAGTTTGCTAATGGTAGATATGTTATGTGTTTATAGCTAATAACATGGTAAGAAAAAAACTCTGTTGATTTTTGGCTACTTATTGAAATTGGTATGTCAAGCCACAAGCCTCCAATATGATGCTTTGTTGTGTCAGCCAATCTTTGTCACATGGGAGACTTGGCTATTCAATATGATGTTCACTTGAATAATTGAGTTTTTAACATCCTTCTGAATCCACAAGCATGGACACATGTATTACTGTTTCATCAGTTGATAAATTAGATCCAACTCGTGAAGCCACTGGGTTTAGTGCTTCTTTTGCAATGGATTTGAGTAAATAGTTTATTTTGTTAAGGCTGATTTCATTTTCGTGTTGCAGAAAAAATGTTTTGCTGAAATTTTTTGTTTCAGTTTAAATACTATATTCATCCTTCTCTTCTCTTCACACATTTGAAAGTTTTTATTACTTTCCAGTTTGGCAAAAACTTGAAGAAGAGAATCGAGACTTCTTCAAGGCATATTATTTGAGACTGATAGTGAAGCACCAAATTATTGAATTCAATAA